>OX123198.2:38203680-38416767 GCA_944739405.2 Euclidia mi
CATAAAATACCTAGGAGTCACAATAGATGACAACCTCCGCTGGGATGAGCATATAGAGGCTTTGTCTTCCCGGACTAGAAAACTTATTTACATAATTAAAAAGCTCAGAAATTCGGCAGACTTTGATACGCTCAAGTTAGTGTACTTTTCGTTAGTACAGTCAGTACTCTCCTATTGTATTCCTGTTTGGGGCGGTGCTTGCTCTACAACTATGCATAAAGTAGAGAGAGCGCAAAGAGCGGTTCTAAAGGTACTATCCCGAAAACCTCGACGCTATCCAACTACAGATTTATATAGGGAATGTGGTGTGCTCACTGTCAGGCAACTCTTTGTGCAACAAACCGTAGTTCGAAAGCATGCATCCATCCCATACAAAAGGATTGGAAATCGCCGCAAGGACCGGATTTGCGAAATCGTACCACACAGAACCTGCATCGCTGGTAGAAGTTTCTATGTGCTAAGCGCTCGTCTCTACAACCGAGTAAACAAAAATATCTACGTCTATCCACAAACTGTAAAGGAATGTAAATCGACGCTAATGAACTGGCTGCAAAACTTAAATTACAAGGAGACAGAAAATCTCCTAAATTCAATCGGCAGTTGATGTCAGGAACCGTACAACGACACATGCACACAACATACACCCACACTCACAGCCACACACACCCTCGCATACCACACACGCCATACTCACACACACACCATACACACACACATACACTCACTCACAAAAACACATTAGCATGCATATAACTTTTGATTTTAGTCTTTCATTAAAAGAAAAAAAAAAAAATGCTATTTTACTTTTTATTTTATTTTTTATAACGATTGTGTAATTATAACTATTAAATTCGAATCTTTTATAAACTGTAATTAGTTCTATGCTTTTGTAAACTAAATGTTATTCAATAAGTGGAAGGCGCTGGCACCTGTAATACAATGTCTCATTAGTACAGGTGTCACCGTTTCATCGTGTTTTGTGCAACGTTTTATAAAAGTGTAAATGATCTAATCATTTGTTGTAATGTTTTTGTGATTTTTAAGGACAAATAAACTATTATTATTATTATTATTATTATTTGGCACCAAACTTTGTACACAATTCATAAATAATACGATACTGAAACTTCAGAAAAGCGGACAATAAAAGAAAGGGTTTCGTTGATAAATACAATATTTTCGATCCACTACAAGTGCAGTCTGGACAAAAGCCCTACTCGAATTGCTCACACAATCGTCGTCTAGGTGTGCAATCTATAGCCAACATTATACAAATAAAAATGTACCGCCACATGGGAGTTGATACGACAAATACACGGCAGTAAATGTATGTGAGAACTGCTTGTTTATTACTAAAACCATACTGGACGTACTTTCAAGGTGAAATATAATGGAACGGAAGGTGTAGTGGCATAAGACTGCGCCATTTGTGTGAGTTTCATGCCGATACGGAATAATACTTTGTGTAGTCTACAAGTTATTTTTCTTGTTCAGTTGTTTGTTCTGCTGTATGTCTTATGTCTGATTTAGGGGTTATTTGTGGCCGTTAGTTGTATGCCTGTTAAGTCGTCTGCGATACAGGATATACGACTATTCCGTACACATTGCTTTTTTAAATAAGACAGAATTACGTACTATTTCTGTGTTCATTTCTATATGTTAATATATTCCTTGTGGAATCAAATGACGAGCTTTCCTTAGCGTGATATAATGCTAAAAATCAGTACCAGAAATGGCTCTTGTCGTCTATGCGTACAATTTGTCTATTCAAACTGGTAATCAACTATAACTTCAATACATATATACATACATACATACATACATACATACATAGACTCACACCTATTTCCCGGAGGGGTAGGCAGAGACTACGGAACGCCGTTTGCAACGATCCTGACATATCTCTCTTGCTTTATTCACTCCCATCAGATTCCTCATGCATGCTCATCTGTTCAGTGTACTTCTAACCTGTCCTGTTTTTATGATGTCTCCAATCTGACTGCTTGGTCAGTCTTTAGTCATCCATCCTCTCCAGGTGCCCAAACCATCTTAGCATACCTTTCTCGATGCTTTTCACTACATCTTCTTTAAGGCCAAAAACACTCTCTTATCACACAATTCTTTACTCTGTCAGTCAAAGAAACATCACACATACTTCTCAGTGCTCTCATTTCTACAGCATTTATTCTACTTTCATGACTCTTCTGCCATACCCAACTATCACTACCATACATAAGCGTAGGTACTAACACCCCTCTATGCACAGCCAAACGTGCCTTTTCGACACGTTTTGGCTATTCATAAACGCCTTCAGAGCTCCATTCACTCTATTACCTGCATTAACTCTTCTTTCAATATCTTCTACATTCTTACCATCTCTTGTAAACAGCGTACCTAAATATACAAACTCATTCACTTGCTCCACTTGTTGTCCATCGATCATAACATTACTATTAATGTTCCGTTTAGTAGCTACTATACTCTAAGCGCTTAGTTCTCTTCAGTCTCTGGGGTATTGTAACACGCCACTGTAGAATAACAATTTGTAAAAGTACTACATTTTGTGTCTTTTTAATAACCATCCTTCCTGGGTTTTTAGAACAATTAGTGAAACGCCTATTTAATACCTTGTTGTTTTATTGGATTTCTCGTATTTTTAATTTTTTTTGGTGTTTTCTCTATATTGACTTGTAACTGGCAGGTGGACTATATTGAATACAGTTTAATTAGTTGTGTGATTATATTAGCTTATTTATTATAGACATAACTTATATATTATATATTAATATTTATACATATATTATATTATATTTGTATTAATTATTTTTATTTAGTAAGTATAGTATCCATATGGATTATAACAGTGACACTGATGACTTTTTTTCTGTAAGCAGTGACAACGATAGTTTTGTAAGTGTTCCTTCTTTAGCGGATAACCTGCAATCAATATTTTCTGATGATCCGAGAAACTTGAATGTTGTTTATATCAATGCACAGAGTATTCCCGCCCATTTCCCAGATATGCTGGCAAATCTTGACTGTAAGAACATCCACGCTATTATTGTCTCTGAAACATGGCTTAAACCATGCCTTCCTTCTACTTCTTATTCTTTGCCCGGTTTACAACTCATTAGAAATGACCGTACTGGGTGTGGTGGCGGCGGTGTTGCCATTTATCTCCGTTCTCATATTACCTGTTCTGTCGTAAGCATGTCCTCACAACCGCCCCCACCCAATGCAGGAGAGCATTTGTTTCTGGAAATCAGGAAGGGCATGCATGAGGAATCTGATGGGAGTGAATCAAGAGAGATATGTTAGGATCGTTGCAAATAGCGTTCCGTAGTCTCTGCCTACCCCTCCGGGAAACAGGCGTGAGTCTATGTATGTATTATTATTACAAAAAAGAACTTTACCCCAAACAGCAAAAGCAATTACTGATGGACTTTACGATAATCCTGCAGAGGGGTTTTGCTACTTTTTTAAACCGATTAAGTACTACTATCTCTTGTTCCACTGACCGGGCTTAGATGAAATGTCCCAACTTCCAAACTGTGGCAATTGCATTAAAATCCGTGAGGAGGTTTTTGCATATTTCGGATGCGACCAAATCGCATCGCTTTTGCTATTTTGTATATAGTGCACTGTAAATGCGTTTTTTTATTATTACGATGGGATATATCGCGACACGAATCACGGTATCAAACTGACCTTGAAAAGCGAAATTAGAAAAAGGCACAAATATTAACGGAAGATCGCGTTGCGAGTTGCCCTATGATAAGCTAATTTGCTGTTGTCAATTAAAATTATTAGCTAGCCTTTCATCCCAGCTTTTTATTATTGACCGCCTGAAGGCCAACATAAAGTAGCGGTTCTTATTTTGAGACAAGAACCGGGACCGAAGGCTTAACGTTAAATCCGAAGCACGGTAGTGTTTGATACAAATGCCACACAAATAGTCACCCATCCAAGGGAAGACACTCAAAGTGTAGTTTGACTTCACTGATCTGTTGTGAATGGCAACTTATATCACGCTTTACGCAATGAAGTGCTGGTAGTGGAGATATCAGTAGAAGGCCATGCAGGGTATCGGGTACAAACCCACGGAGTGTACCACTGACTCTTCGAAGTTATATGCGTTCTAAATTGTTTATTATGTATTTAATTTATTATTAAATTTCAATATATATTGTTGCTGGCCCTGTGCGTCGTCGAGTACGTTAATTCGTCGGACCCGGCTGTCATGAAGATCTACGACAGACATTATGAGGAGTACTGACTCCTTTCTAACGTCTGTCAGAAATCATAGAGTACTGACTCTTGAATACCCTGACACGTCTTATCTAAGTCAATCAAGCCAAACTATTGCTGTAATTTTGCCTTGTGGTGGTCAGACGGCAGTCGCTTTGTGGAAAAGCTAATATTCTATCATATCCGGTTAGACTAGTAAGAGACCTCGACTTCTAAGGCGCAATGTCTCAGATGCAACAGCAAAAACGCTAGGACAATCATGAAGAAGAAGATTTCTTCGAGAAAGTAGTAAACATCCACTTAGTAAATTGTATCTTGGTATCGAACGAACCCTCACGACAAACATTTTTCATTCAAAATCAATTTAGTACCTATCATTTTTACGTATTAACAGGAAACATTGTTAGTAATTATTGTCTAATAACGCTCTAAGCCTGATAGACACACGTACTCCAAATCTCGCCACTATTAAAAATTGATTATCATTGATATTGAAACCTGCGGTAATCTATGTTGATTCTAGTCACTTATCTGGTAATAGCTTCTATATATAGTAATGATAACTTGCAATGCTAAATTATGAATTATCAATGTATAAATAATAATTTGGCATTTACAGTGATATATGTATATATATTTTATTATTATTGATGACTTTTTCGCTTAGAGCCTTTGCAAAATACGTTTTTAAAAGCGCTGACAACGCGCGCAGAACGCTATAAATACGTTCAGCAAACGCAAGCCTGTCTGTCTGTTGAAACCTTTGCACAAAATCCTCGTTAACAAGAGTTAACTCGTCAAAATATAGTTCGTTCCTATTGATACGCATAGGAAACGCGTGTATTAAAAATGCGCGACGTCAGTGCTTTATAAAAACGTGGTTTACAAAGGCCTCTATCGAGCGCACCGCAATGTTGATAAAAATTAAAACAATCTGCTGTTTATTTATTTGTGCTACCTTTATAAAAAAAAAACCTAATGGAAGGAAAGAGGAACCCACCACGCACCCTCGAATTGACCACCCCAACTATTGCAACAGAAAAAGGTTGACAATATCGAACTCCTCTAAAAGGATAAGGGATATAGGAATGGTATGGGTTCCAGGAAGATACCTGACTTGCAGTATCCCGCTGTATGCGCCGACTATTCTTCGACACGTGTTTCGCCTCTGCACGAGGCATCCTCAGGAACGATGGGCAACGAATGAGCGCTTTCCTACCGTGGGCATGTCTTATAAACGATTGTACTTTCTAATCCCCTCCGTTGCTCGACTGATGTGAGTCATTATGACGGTGTGCGAATATATTCAGCAATGGGGACCCGTTAAAGTTGGTTTGATCTTTCAGTAATGTATGCTTGTCCCGCTTTAAAATCTCTAATTGTTCCAATACGCACATTCTAATACCCTTTTGACAAGTGTGTATGACGTCAAATGAATGTCCGCTATTTAAGGTATGACCCGATTCAAGTAAATGTTCGGCAAAATGAGACTTTTCCGGCTGGTTGTTTCTAAACGCCGCTAAATGTTCTTTATATCTCAGCTCAAAACATCGACCCGTCTGTCCTATGTACTTATTTTGCCATTGGTCGCATGTTAAGCAGTAAATACCGGACTTTTTGTTCTTGCATACTTTATCTTTACCATTGCAAAGAAATTTTAACGTTTTGTATGGTTTATAGGCTGATCTGATACCGTTCCTCCTCAGTATACGCGCCATACGGTCAGTTATGCTTCCAAAATAGGTAAGAACAGCGGTATTATTTATAGGTTCTTTTATAGAGGGATATAAAAGTGACTTGGCCATTCTAAGTTGTTTTCCTCTAATCATCTTGTCAATTAGGCGTTTACTATACCCGTTGGATTGAGCTATATGATAAATAATATTTAATTCTCTGTTATATGATTCTATATTCAGTGGTACATTTAATAATCTATGAAGCATACTGTGAAATGCTGCCATTTTGTGTTGCGATGGATGACAGGACGATGCTGGTATTGTACTATCTGTATACGTGGGTTTACGATAAATTTCAAATGAGTGTGAGGTACCCTCCCTTTTGATAGTCAAATCTAAGAAGTTTATTGAGCTGTTTTGTTCTATCTCCAATTCGAACTTAATTTTGGGGTGTATACTATGAATTCTTGTAAGAAAACAGTGAAGCTGACGTTCGGTGCCCTTCCAAGCCAGCAAAACATCGTACACGAATCTATAATAATATAAGATGTTCGGTTCTTTTACCAAATGCTCGTGTTCGTAGTTATTCATAAAGATATCTGCTAACAGCGGACTAAGCGGTGAACCCATGGCCAAACCCTCCTTCTGTAAGTAGTACTCGTTGTTGAATTGAAAATAATTTTGTTTACTGCATAACTCGGATAATTTCAAAATATTCTGAATCTTTTCTGGTTGTATTCTATTTCTTTCCAGCAGATTTTTAATTATAACTAAACATTCTTTATACGGGACATTTGTAAATAAGCTTTTTACATCCAAAGACACGAGTTTTGTGTTTCTAGGTAGACAGATGTGTTTTATTTTGCTAATCAAATCATAACTATTTTACAGGCTGTATTTTGCGGTGAATGACGTCTTCTCTTTAATCAATCCGTTTAAATATTTCGCTAATTTATAAGCTGGAGCTTTGATATATGAGACGACTGGACGGATGGGCACCTGATCTTTATGTATTTTTGGTAAACCATACAACAGCAGACACTGAGGGTTCATCGGTATAAGACTTTTCGCTAAATAGCAGTTTTGTGGAAAAAGGTAAGTACTTGACTTGATACTGAGTTTTAATTCTGCATGAAATCGTTTGGTAGGATCGTAGGACAGACGCTGGAAATCTTCGGTGTGTATTACATCTTGTACTTTGCTATTATACTACGATCTAGACATAATTACTACGGTGTTGCCTTTATCCGCCTTATTTACCACCAAATCATTTTGTTGAATTTTATTTTGGATGGATTTATATATTTTTAATTCGCAGTTAATTAAATTAGTCGATTTGTATGTTTTTAACTGATGGGCAGCTAAACTCTTGACTATGTTATCGTTTTTATTTCTGGTAATAGCTATTTCTGCATCCACCGCCAATGTTTCCAAAGAATATTGCGTAACTTTTTGAGGAATACTATACTTTAATCCCTTCTCCAAAAGTGAGTTCTCGTCGTTAGAAACTTTAACCCATTCGCTGTCCGGCGCAAGACACAATAGAAAATAAATTGTTATGAATCATATATGATACACCGGACAGTGAAACTGTTAAGATAATATCTTGTGAAGAGGTCCTAGTCACTACAAATGTAGCTGGCTAAAAATATGTGTCTCACTTACTACTGAATTCAATATTCGATCTATAGATAGATCTGTAGATTTTAGATTCGTTTTTGACATAAACTCCATACAAAATATGTCAAACACGAATTTTGAATCTCGAAATCCATGTAAGGATCTAATGTTGAAAATGGCCGTTAGACACGAAATCCTATCTATTATATATGTCACCGCCAGTTGTTCGAAATAGCTGCTTAATTGCACTACTAGCCCGTTCATTAAACAGGATCAATGAATTATATAATACGCCTGGTTTTATAAGCCACCTAGAGCATGTCCGCAGTTACGCCCACGCATTTGGGAAATCCTTTCTTAGTACTGGGTCTTAGCACCCCTACGGTCCCTAAGGAACATACATGTCATTTAACTTCTTGCGCCTTATAGTTTTGGCTGTAGCTTGTCTGTCAGTCAGTCTGTAACGCAAGAATTATATATATACCATAGAAATATATCTGTGAGATACTTAAGCGATGCACTTAAGCCGTTGGTCCCGGTTGTCATGAAGATCTTAGGCAGTCGTTATAGGGCGTCAGTGCCTTCTAAGGGCCATAGTCAGTTTTCGATCCATACAGGAATTTTGAGATTTGAGATTCGTGTTTGACATATTTTGTATGGAGCTTATGTCAAAAACGAATCTAAAATCTACAGATCTATCTATAGATCGCATATTGAATTCCGTAGTAAGTAAACTGACACTAGTCTAAACCATGGAATATCGCTATCCAGTCGCTCTGTTTAAATTCAAATTCAAACTTTATTCAATAACAGTTGAAACATACAATTAACTAAAATAATACAATCAGTAGTCAATAATAAATTATAATTAAATAAAAGCAAATTGTTAAATAATAAAATATTAATACTGTCAATAATGAAATAAGAATGTTAATAATGAAATAATAATATAATAACAATAAATAAATGAATTACGTTAATAGAATTTATTGTAATAATTGTAATTAATTATTGTTCTTCAGTGTCACGATAAGTACACTTTTGCATGTCGTCGAGAGAATATAAACACCCTTCCAGCAGAAACGTCTTAAGCTTACTTTTAAAAAACTACAGTGCTTTACTATATTTAGTTGAGGTATATTTTTGTACTGAAAATCTTTTCTACGCGTGTTTTGCCTGAGTTGGCATTCTCCTTCCGTTTCATACTTGTGAACGCACTTCGCAAAATTTGACAATAAAACTAGTATGTACAGACTCGGCACTGTTAAAATTTCGAGCTCGGCAAAATGCGGTCTACAAGATACGTCCTGCCTTATACCCACAATGGTTTTGATTCTGTTGAACGGAACAACATGATGTTGGTTTTATTGGTGTTTAATTCAAGGCTGTTTACTGAAAACCAATTATGAAAACTTCTTAATGCCAAATAAAATAGATTAATTTGTTAACAGGTATGAAATAAATCTTAAAATTCAGCTAATCTAACTATATATAAATGCTACAGTATATTATATTTACATATTTCATAAACAAATATAGGTAGATTATAATTGCATTAAAAGAAACTATATATAAGTGGCTATTTATACATAAATCAAAACAATAATTTCTATACTTAAATAACTAACAAATAAAAGTGGTATGGCGTGGTGCCGAAACCGGTTAGGTTCTAGGCGACTTGGGAAGGATTAATGGACTGTATAGAGAGGATAGCGGTTCTTAGCCGCCTAGGAGGGAATAAGGGAAGAGGAGATGGATACGGGAGGAGGTGATTGAGTGGGTATAGGCTATTTTAAGGATGGAAGGCACTTACCTTATACAGCCTTGGTGGTTTCGTGATACAGCTGCTTGTTTTCACTTCACTCACGAGCGGGTTTTCCTTGGTGGAAGCGGTGATAAACACATACGGGAGCGGCGCGGTACGAACGAGACGGCGATACAGCGGTGCGGCGCGGAGCGGTATCGAGACGGCGTTCTTAGCGAGCGGAATGTTCGAGACTGTCACTCGCATCGACGTTTCGCGCCGACGAAATCAGGCGCAAGGCAGTGCCTCTTCCAGGGAGAGGGAAAGAGAGGGACGGAAATATGATATCGCTCGCA
Organism: Euclidia mi; assembly: GCA_944739405.2. Lineage (NCBI taxonomy): Eukaryota > Metazoa > Arthropoda > Insecta > Lepidoptera > Erebidae > Euclidia > Euclidia mi. Next base: position 38,213,325 of record OX123198.2, read on the forward strand.
CTAGACAAGCGTGGAACGATTCATGTTGATGCGATTAGTTGTAGATAGGAAGGTAGATGGCGCTACCATATCCCCCCGGCCCTAAAGGGTTGCCTTTAAAGAAAATAGAATTGAACTTAGCTACGTTGGGTGTACTACCGCATAACCCATCAATAGGCTAAGACAGCGATATGACAATAAAATTAATCTAAACTAACTTTAGCGAAAACTACAAACGCAATAATAGCGAAAACTACTAACTAAATACTTAAACTAAGAGGTAAGTCCAACTTCAGGCTAGATCTCACTGAGTTGGAAGCGGACAGAGACGTACAACAGGGCGCACGTAACTCCCTTTAGCGGTTTTCACGGTAACAACGCGGGTTGTACCGTCCTTGGAAGTATGCAATTTCTCTACGATGGCTAACGGCCATGAAAGCGGCGGAGCATTATCATGTATTATGACGACCAACGTACCCTCCTGTATAGGGGATGCAGGAATATTCCACTTGGATCTAGCCTGAAGCTGGTGTAGATATTCCGCACGCCAGCGCCGCCAGAACGACTGCACGAGTTTATCCAGCAGAGTATGTCTCTGGAGCAAGCTTGAAGAGTCTGCTTCAGGAGCCGGAAATGACGATAATGGCACTGTGTTCAGAAAATGTGCAGGGCTTAACGCGGATGGTTCTGCAGGGTCACTACTCAATGCCGTGAGCGGACGCGAGTTGATCAGTGCCTCGACTTGTGCAAGGACAGTTAAAAGCTCTTCGTAAGAGAGGATCTGTTGACCTATAACCTTGAAGAGATGCGTTTTAATTACTTTGACCATGCTTTCCCAACATCCACCGAAATGCGGTGATGCTGGTGGAATAAACTTCCAGTCGATATGATTTATGGAAAGTTCCTCCTGAAGACGAGTACGATATTCTTCCCTGAGAAACTTATAAAGGTCGCGTAAATAAGAGCTTGCGCCCACAAAACAAGTGCCGTTATCCGTGTACAAACACTGTATAGGGCCGCGCCGTGAGAGAAATCGTTTAAGGGCTGCCAGGAATGACACCGTGCTTAAATCTGTCGCAACTTCAATATGCGTAGCGCGCGTCGTTAAGCATGTAAAAATACTTAGCCAGGCTTTACGGCTTTTAACACCTCGACCACGCACTGGCGTATACTGCAGTGGTCCTGCGTAATCACAACCGGTGTGTGTAAACGCTTTAGCAACCTGGTTGACGCGTTGGCTAGGGAGATCGGCCATGGGAGGGAAAGTCGGACGCGGACGAAATTTGAAACAGACGTTACATTTATGTATTCTGTGACGAATTATTCGTCGAGCGGCTAAAATCCAATACTTATGCCTAAGTAAGGACATAAGCAACTCCGGACCGGCATGGAGGTGCTTCTTGTGATAAAAATCAACAAGAAGGTCGACAACATGATCATGTCGCGGCAGAATACAAGGATGTTTGTAGTTATAAGGTTCATCCGAATTTGACAGACGACCCCCAACGCGTATGACGCCATGTTCATCGAGAAACGGCTTGAGTCTAAGGATAGCGGGAGAACAAGGTACATTGTCCTTTAAATTTTGAATGTCGTTACTAAAATGAACAGCTTGTACAGCTCGTAGTAACTTACATTCTGCGAATTTCAGATCAGTACTTGATACAAAAGTCTCATTAGGTAGGTGCCTAAGAAACCTATAGACATAAACGATGGCGCGGAGTAACTTAGACCACGATGACATGCATAGTGCGAGTGCATAGATGGGAGACTCCGCAACCTCAGCAATCACGGGATAAGAAACAGACTTCCGCTCGGGTACATCTTCGTCTTCTGCACTGTGGTCAAAGGGTTGCATGGGCCATTCTGACGGATCATGGGAGATCCAAGAAGGTCCACGACGCCACAATGGATGATGCAGAAGATTAAGTGGAGTGACACCACGAGACAAGCAATCTGCGGGGTTCTCAATACCCGCGACGTGATTGAAACAAGTAGCAGGAACCAGTTCAATCAATTTGCTAACGCGGTTGGCGACAAAAGTCTGCCAGCGATGAGGAGAAGAATGAATCCAAGCGAGCACTACTTTGGAGTCGGAGAATGCGTATAATTTATTAATGGGGTAGTGGGGCAAAACTGTGTCTTGAACTTTGCGGAGCAACTGACACAGCAGAAGGGCCGCGCACAACTCCAGTCTCGCAACTGAAACGGTTTTAACAGGCGAGACCTTAGACTTGGCACAAACTAACTGCACCGAGTAGTTAGAACCAATGCGGACTTGCAGATATACGACTCCGCCGTAAGCACGCTCGCTGGCGTCAGCGAAACCTATCAAGTTGATGGTACATCCATCTACCAACCCAAGATGACGCGGAATAGTAACTTGATTGAGCGCGGTAAGCTCAATACAAAACTGGCCCCAAGCGGCGACAATATGGTCAGGGGGTGTTTCATCCCACTCACACTTTGATAGCCAAAGCTCTTTGATCATGAGCTTGGCGTACAAAATTGTGGGAGCCACAAAACCCATTATGTCCCATAGTCGAGCCACTGTGGACAGCATAGTGCGTTTGGTGCACTTATCATCTGGTGGTGAGACGTCAAACCGAAAACTATCGCAGGATTTGTCCCAGCGTAAACCGAGAACCTTATGCGGTACAGACTTCTCAAACTCAATGTCTGGAGAAGCCTTATGAGAATCTGGTATGCGTGCGAGAACCTCCTTAGAGTTGCTTGTCCATTTGACAAGATCAAACTGGCCTCGCTTGAAAAGCTGAATAAGCTCTTCACAAAGCGAAATTGTTAGCGGAGCGGGTATGACATTAGGCAATGTCATCTATATACAAAGCGGATGTGTAGTATAGTATAGTGTAGCGTAGCGTAGCGTAGCTTAGCTTAGCATAGCATAGCGTAGCATAGCATAGCATGGCGTAGCATAGCATAGCATAGCATAGCTAATTAGTGCTTTATCTTACACACAGTTTTAGCACCCACCTTGATCTCTTGAAGAGCAGAACAACAACAAGACGTAATACAATGAGAAGTATGTAACGTAGGTACGGTACCCATAATCACATACCCAAGTACCGTCTCAATAGCGGGCGGTAAATCATATCGCTCACTACGAACTATGTTAGTTAGTAGCAAGTGCGGAAATATTGAAGCTCCGATCAAAAGATCAATGCCTGCCGGATTCGCAAACTCTGCGTCGGCTAGCGGCAATGATTCGAGATGAGTGAGTGATGCTACGTCTACATTAGCGTTCGGCAATGCGTCCGTGATACGCTCCACGATAAGCGAAGAAATGTTAAAATTAATGTTCCTATCAAAACGCGAATGTATTTTAACATCTACGGAACCTTTGCAATGTTTTTCTGATCCGCCTATCCCTTTGACGGTTGAGTTAGTATTTTTAAAGTTATTCCATAATCCGAGGCGTTTGAAGCATTCCGATGTTATTAGATTGGTCTGAGATGCGCTATCTAGCAGACAACGTACCATGTGCGGCGACCCATTAACATCATATACGATAACTTGCGCTGTCGCCAACAGTACCGTGTTAGACGCCGTACACTGCGTTTTGGCCCTGCGCGGATCATTATAGATGCGCGAGTGCCGTCCTCGCGTGCGCGTCGCCCGCGCAATGGATGTCATACACAACGATACTTCGCCCTCAGACGCGGAAGGCGCAGCTACCGTGGTCTGCTGCACCTGCGGCGCGAGTGTGTCAAGGTTAGCGGCTTGGCTTGACAACCGGTTATTTTTATCCAAATGTAACAGTGTATGATGTTTTTGTTTACACGTACGACATCTCGTTCTACTGGAACAATTACTCGTTTTATGTTTTATGCTTAAGCAATTAATGCAAGCTTTGTTATCTTTTACGCTTTTAAAACGAGCAATTGGATTTAAATCATTAAAGGTGGGACACTTATAGTAATGGTCGTGCACTATATTACTGCACAGACACTTCTGTGAATTATTACTATTAGATTCCGAACATGTTACGTAAGATTGTGGATTAGGGACTGAGTTATTATTACTATTTCGCGATTTATTCAACCTTTGTTTGTTGTTGTTAGTGTTAGACGGGCCAGGTGAACCCGACTGCGTATTATGAAATATTCGACACTGATCTTTGATGAACGAAATAAAACTATCTAGTGTAGGTATTTTATTATTGCGTTCCGTCATCTCGAATGCGCGAATTGTATCAGTGTCAAACTTTTTTAAAGCGAGTTGAAGCAACATAAAGTCGGAAAGATCTTCTAATTTTAAGTTTTTAAGAGAATTAACTGCGGTAACAAAGTTGTCTATAAACAGCTGGAAATTCGAGACAGACGCGTTGCCGGACAGTTTGAGATTTAAAGCTTGGTCAAAGTACGTAGACGCTAGAACGCGCGTGTCTTGATATCTGTCAAGTAGTGACTGAAATATGACCTGATAATTCTCAGCACTGGGTGTTACACCTGCAAATACGGACTGGGCCTTCGGTGACAGTTTACCTATTAAATAGTACAACCTGTCAGCATCTGTCAGAGAACCATTATCGTGCACTGTAGACTTAAAACTTGCATAGAATAACGGCCAATTTCGTATATCTCCGTCAAACGACATAATCTCGATTGGCGGTAATCTCGGTTTGCGGGCAACGGGCTCTGCTGAACATTTACCCTCCAATTGCGATTGTATACGCTTAATAATACAATAAAGATCTTCGAATGAGGTATACGCCTGATAGTTCGGTTTTTCATCAGGATTGATAGAAAGTAATCTTGCGTTATAATCGTCTAACAACTTATGAAAATCTGTTCGAATACTATCTACTGTTATACAATAACTGAGAAATGCTTCGCTATTACCGTCAGACATAGATGCGGTTTTTGAGCATTCATATATGTTTTGGATGCACTCAAATAAAATATTGCGTTTCGCTTCTAAGATTGTCATCTCTTTGTCTTCCGACACGCGTGACTTCTTTTGTTGTGACATGCTTACGTAAGTATAAGCTAATGAGACCGATACAAAATAAGAATATCTAATGTATCTATTATTTTACCTAAGTAGGCAACACTTTAGAGCTGAGGAAATAAAAGTTGATTGAAATATGAGATTTATAAGACAACTATGATAGTTGCAGAAATAATAATTTAATAAGTAGGTAGCTACATAAAAGTTTACCTACTAATGCGGGCGGAAATAACCATGTGACGGTTATATGAATATATTAATTAGGAGTATAGCTAGGTGCTATAACTGCCTAGGTATAGCGGTATAACGTATAAAACGTAAATGAATCCGGCTCGAAGGACCAAAAAAATGGTATGGCGTGGTGCCGAAACCGGTTAGGTTCTAGGCGACTTGGGAAGGATTAATGGACTGTATAGAGAGGATAGCGATTCTTAGCCGCCTAGGAGGGAATAAGGGAAGAGGAGATGGATACGGGAGGAGGTGATTGAGTGGGTATAGGCTATTTTAAGGATGGAAGGCACTTACCTTATACAGCCTTGGTGGTTTCGTGATACAGCTGCTTGTTTTCACTTCACTCACGAGCGGGTTTTCCTTGGTGGAAGCGGTGATAAACACATACGGGAGCGGCGCGGTACGAACGAGACGGCGATACAGCGGTGCGGCGCGGAGCGGTATCGAGACGGCGTTCTTAGCGAGCGGAATGTTCGAGACTGTCACTCGCATCGACGTTTCGCGGCGACGAAATCAGGCGCAAGGCAGTGCCTCTTCCAGGGAGAGGGAAAGAGAGGGACGGAAATATGATATCGCTCGCACTAGACAAGCGTGGAACGATTCATGTTGATGCGATTAGTTGTAGATAGGAAGGTAGATGGCGCTACCAAAAAGGAAATACATAAAAAAAAGTAAAAGCTTCTTAATGCCTCATTAACTTTTCAACTCAAACTGTCTATACTCTCTGCTGATAGAATAGCTTTAGTGTCGTCAGCAAACATAATCGGTTGAATATCGCCCATTGAAATGTTTGTAACGGAGTGTATCAAGTCATTAATATACGTAATAAAGAATATAGGGCCGAGTATTGAACCTTGTGGAACGCCTGTTACAATTGGAGTCATTTTTGACTTAAATGAAAGGCTAATATTCAGCCAAATCTGGTTAGACTAGCAAGCGGATTCCAGTTTGAAACTGGGATAACGCTAGGAGGATGTTGATGATGAGATTCGCATGAGCGCTGACGTAAACACTACCGACCATTTCTTTTTAGACACCCTCCTGTATCCCCGAGTGAATAGGAGGTGCCACACTTGCCATGTTTGAATATTTAGATTCTACGTAATATGGGGCGAACCTATTGCCGTTACCGGGTACATTGTCAATAACATTTTTTCTGACCTGATAATCGAACTCGGTACGCATTCACTATCCACTGGACCACGGAGGAAGCTCACCATTAAACAGACACAGATCAATTGCGATGATTGTCAAAACCAACTAGGTAATATAAATTGTTAAATTACAAATCAAACGTCGCCACAGGAGCAGATACCACGCTTATTAAATACTTTGAAAATTAATATATCGTTATATCACTTTAATCAATCGGTCGCCATATTAACTCGTACACTATTTGACACACAAATAAATGCACCTGTCTATGCCACATGTTTTCATCGATAATTTCCCTAAGTGATACCGGACACGCCATTAGTACAAATTATTTCATTTGTGTAATATGAAAATAGATTTATAATAAGTGAGCCTTGTTAATTAGAAGGTATAAACCGTTTGCTGGATCGAACAAATATATAAATAGGTGTACACAGAGAAATATTTGTATAAAAATACGATTGAACTATCCAATTTAGGTATAAACACGCTCAAGGTATAACGACAGCCGTGTCTACGAAAATTGCTGACTATTACCGAAAATTATTCCAAATATGTTCGCCTATTACTGTGAACCAAACGACGCATTGATTTTTTATGAAGTACTATTCAAAGTCCAATAAAACGTAACGTACATCACAAGAAATGGTTTACGAACAGTAATAAAATAAGATTTACGAACAAAAAAATCGCTGTATTACTTACATATAAAATAAAGTTTTACATGCCTTTGTATAACACATAGTGATATACATACAATACAACAACTTGCTGCACACAAACATCGCAGCAAACATCACAACTCTAAGGAATCAGAATTCCACGAAATAAGCAAAGTATCTAGACAAAAACCGAAATACTCCTGGACTCACTGATGTAACACATAATAGAGGACTGATTTACGTCAAAATACGGCAGCTCGAGTGGTATGACTCACTTGAGTGTGGCCGTCTCACGCCACTACATCCCCGAGCTTCGCGTTCACAAAATAAATATATCGCGCTACGAATGCTTCACGAAACGAGAGCTTCTATGTGCAGACACAAATTCGCGTCACTTGAAATAACATCACAAGTCTCCGACAGCGACAAATCCTTGCACGAATTACTACCAATTTTAGTTACCAGCGATGACTGTTCAATGCTATTTGAGATAGAACTCTACCGAGGAATTTTCGAATAAAAACGAACCTTATTGTTTTCGAAGATAATAGCGAAAGTAATCATACTGTGGATACGTAAATCTTCGTTATCGTCAGAGTTTAAAGACAATCCTGTTAACTTAAACCATTCAGCTAACCGTGGAAATGTAATAAGGGAAGGGATGGTTGAACTTTTTAAAACATTGCAAACAACGTCCACTTGGAAAATGGCCACCCATTTCTATTAGAGAAATAGGGATGGTACAGTGCTTGTCGGTACAAATAAGGTGAAAAACGAGAGGAATAGATAGTGTTGAGGACGCAGAGGGCATCCATCACGGCAGGCGAGTGGCGTGCGGCGTGCAATCGCCGACGTGCGCAGTTTAATTGATAACCCTCTCTCAGCCGCGGCCCTACCGCGCCAATACCGCGCCGCGCCGCGTGCCGGCCTGCTCTATAAGCTCCGGTGCCGCTACCGACACCTGGGTTTTGTTTCGTTAATTTATTGCGCCGACAGCCTGTTACACAACATAGATGGATTTGAAAGATGATATCACACTCATAATTACTCGCATGGTGTGTTTTTGGAACCAAAATTGCAATCGTATATCTATACATCTAAACAAATATATATAAAATTGGAGTATCTGTTTGTAATATTAAAATAACCGCTTTTTACTAAATGCATATGGACGTATACACGGTACATATAGAGAAATGTATTTTTTTTTAATTTTTGTCTTATGGATGTATACACGGTACATATACAGAAATGTATTTTTTTTATTTTTGTCTGTCTGTCTGGCTGTTTGTTTTCGCTCATCTCTGAAACGGCTGGGCCAATTTTGACGGGACGTTCACTGGTGGATAGTTGATGTACCAAGGAGTAACTTAGGTTATAAATTAACCGGGTACGTAAAAAGTTCCCTCAGGACGCGAGTGAAACCACGGGATCAGCTTGTTTTGAATATAGGACTCTAGAGTAAAATAAGCAATCCATTTATTCGTCAGTAAGAGTGGTATTTAGCTCAAATCTGTGCAAATTAGACGTATCGTAGACGCGGTACAAAACACTGACAGTGTGAGATAGACAGAAAACGGGGGATGCGACATGAATTCAAATTGACACCATCTCGATACAAATAAGTACTGCGAGGGTTGAATAGGACAATATACTTGTCGTGGATTGATGGCGCTTTGATGCAACAGGCAGCGCCATCTATATATGCTGCGTATGCCACCCGATTGTTGTCTACCCTCACATCACGCTGGCAAAACTTGAGCGCTGAGCAGATAGCCATATCTACTGTGCTTGCTCATATGGCGCAATTTGATGGGTGCATACAGTGGTTGGCATTTATTACCGACACAGAAACAAGTTGAAGTGTGAACTTCAAGCGTTCTCATTTTTGAAGAGGAAAGCTTCGATGAGTAACTCAACCGACACCGGTCCCGAGTTCAAGCGATCGAAGTTCCAATCAACATCGCTGAAATGTCACAACTGCGGTAAAATAGGTCACCGAGTGGCTGACTGTCAATCAAGAGGTGAGGTGAAATGCAAGGCATCCAATGCCTCCACTTCGTCATCAAGTTCTGAAGGACAAAAGCCGCGTTCGGACATCATCTGTTTCCGGTGCGGCCACGCCGGACATTTTGCTACGAAATGCCCACTTAGCAATGAAGGCACCGGCGTGGCAAGTGGCCCAGCGGCGAGCAGCGAGCTACGTGTTGAAGTTTGCTACGTCAGTAATCCTAGTGGCACGCTGATGAATACTGGTGAGTCATATCCATTTTATTTCGATTCTGGCACCGAATGCTTTCTCATTAAAGATCGTGTTGCGTCAAAGTTTAGTGGCAAGCGTGTAAATAACACGGTAAAAATTAGAAATTGTATCTGAGGTTATGATTAATGATCTGCGGTTAGAGATCTTATTTCATGTTGTACCGGATATTTGTCTTAAAAATGATATTTTAATCGGCCGTGAGATTTTAGATCAGGGATTTAACGTTATTATGACGTCTAATAGCTTTGTTTTGTGTAGGGCTAAGGTTGTTAGGTTATGTGATGATGATGTTGTGATGTTTCAATTAACCTCAAAAACGATTCCATTTGTCGTGTTGATTTCGATCAGGTTGATACCGACATTCCACCAGAATATCGTTCTCAATTAATTAACCTTTTGTCAGTGTATTCATCTTCGTTTTCTACTGGTGTTTCTAGATCCCGGGTAACAACAGGACAGTTGCAAATTAGGCTTATAGATCCTAGTCGTACGGTAAATCGTCGCCCATATAGGTTTAGTGCGAGTGAACGCGAAGTTGTTACGGCTAAAGCTCGTGAATTAGAGGAAGCTGGTATTATCAAGCCAAGTTGTTCACATTTTTCTAGCCCAGTGTTGCTTGTCAAGAAGAAAGATGGTTCAGATCGCATGTGTGTCGACTGCAGAGAACTGAACGACAAAGCTGTATCGGATAGCTTTCCACTGCCGTTGATAGAGGATCTTGTATCTAGGTTAGGTGGTGCTATATGGTTCACGTGTCTCGATATGTTATCAGGGTACCATCAAATTCCAGTGCACCCTGAATCAATAGAGCGCACTGCGTTCATCACGCCAGATGGTCAGTGGGAATATTTGACTATGCCGTTTGGTTTGAAGAATGCTAGCTCAGTTTATCAGCGTGCAGTAATGAAAGCACTAGGTGATCTGGCTCATAGCTATGCTGTTATATACGTCGACGATATTTTAGTGCTAGGGTCATGTGTTCGGGAGAGTTTAGTTCGATCTTCGAACTGTGTTCGATAAACTGGCAAAAGCAGGTTTTTCCCTGAATTTTAGTAAGTGCTCATTTCTTAAGCGACGGGTTGAATATTTAGGCTTCGTTGTTGAGAACGGCCAGATCAGACCCAACCCTAATAAAATTGTTGCTTTATCGAGACTTCCCCCACCTGTAACCGTCACTCAACTGATACAGTTCATAGGGCTGGCCACTTATTTTGGACAATTTGTGGCACAGTTCTCAAAAATCATGGCTCCTCTATTTCGTTTAACAAGTGGCAAGAATAAGTCCATTTGTTGGAAACCGAGTCATGAGGCCATTCGTCACCTTCCAACCAATATATAATATATCTTACTTAACCAGTGAGCCAGTTCTAACAATTTTTAACTCTGCTCATTCAATCGAGTTACATGCCGATGCTAGTGCTGAAGGATATGGTGCCATTTTATTCAAAAGATTAATGGGAAACAACATGTAGTTGCTTTAATGCCATAAAACATTTTCGACATTATTTGCTAGGGCGCAAGTTTACCGTTGTGACAGATTGCAGTTCTGTTAAAGCATCTAAAAATAAAACTGACTTGTCTCCACGAGTTCATCGTTGGTGGGCCTACATGCAGTCGTTTGAGTTTGAGATTGTTCACCGTGAAGGCAGTAGGATGACCCATGTAGACTTTCTTTCTAGAAATCCTCTCCCTGCATATAAAGGAGCCTTCACACGTTTAAAACAAAAGCGGGTCGATTTAGCTGAGCTTTCTAGTAACTGGTTGCAAGTTGAGCATGAAAAGGACGAAGAAATTAGCAAGACTGTGTCTGATCTTCGTAATGAAGTTTTTCCTGAGGAAACTCGCAAAACTTACGAAATTCGTAAGCATATTTTGTATCTTAAGATTCAGCGTAACGGTCGCACTCGATGTCTTCCCATTGTTCCAAGATCACTTAGGTGGTCAGTGATTAATAATGTCCACGAGTCCGTCATGCATTTAGGATGGGAGAAAACCCTTGAAAAGATTTACGAGTACTATTGGTTTGAAGGAATGTCAAAATATGTGAGGGAATTCGTTGACAACTAGCAAAACCCCACTTTGGTAAAGTTCAAGCACAACTTCACCCAATTCCCAAGTTCTAGGGTAGTTTCCAGGGTCAAAATAATTACATGTTATTTAGTCCGTATTTTAGATTATAAAAAAATATTCGACACGTATTTTTTCTTTTTTCGATTAAATAAAAAATAACAAATATATAGCCCATTAAAGTTACGTGTGACGTCATCTAGTGCGAAAAAATGCAGCACGGCGTGACGTTATACGTAACTTTAATAAATAGCTTATTAAAGTTACGTAATCTTGGTTATTTTTGGTTTAATTTACAAATTTAAAAATTCGTATCGCTTATTTTTGAATAATCTAAAGGACGGACTTATAATTTTTTTTTCGTCAACAAGCCTATTCATATTGACGCCTCTGGTAAACTGTCTGGGAAAAACGACATCAAAGAGTACGTGTTTGTCATAATAGATGCTTTGACCAAATTTGTTCTACTCCGTCATTTGCTTAACATCGACACTAATAGTAGTATTTGTGCTATTAAGTTCTGTATTGCATTGTCATCAAGGTCGTTGTTTCGCTAGTAAAGAATTTTCTAAATTTTGTTCTTCTAACAACATTGAGTTGCCCTTGATTGCTACTGGAGGCAACCGCGCTAACGGCCAGGTAGAAAGGGTAATGAGTACCCTCAAGAGTATGTTGACAGCTGAAGAGACTAGTCGTGATCGCTCTTAGCAGGATGCGTTAAGAGAGGTTTAATTGGCCATAAACTCTACTATTAATAGGGTAACTAAATCTAGCCCTCTCGAGTTGATGCTTGGAAAAGTAGCACGACCACTTGGTTTAGTGACCGCTAATGAGGATGTGACTGACATTAATCTAGATGAAATTAGAGAGCACGCGACACAGAATATTACGAAAAATGCTAATTACGATAAAAATCGATTTGACCAAAATAAGGCTCAGGATTCTAAGTTAGCTGTTAATGATTATGTTCTAATAGAAAATGAAGTAAGGAATCGAATAAAATTAGATCCTAAATTTAAAGGTCCTTTTAAGATAATTGAGGTATTAGATGGAGATAGATACCTACTCAAGGCGCTTGACTCTAAGCGAACATACAAATACCCCATGATCGCGTGAGAAAGATCCCCAATCACCAAGTCCCTAGAGAATTAGATGTCATAGTTGATGACAGTGGTAGTGAAGCCAAATCTGATTAAGAATAGCTTGTATACTCATAGTCAGCATTGTAGACCGCACCTCATTACTGACATGTGGCGATGGGTCTGGACCGCACCTCATGAGTAACATGCGGCGATGGATCTGGACCGCACCTCATGGGTAACATGTGGCGATGGGTCTGTAAGGAATAGTTGGTGCGATTTCTGTCTCTGTTGGTGCACAGAGCGCTTCTGTGTTGTAGCATATATTGCGTAAGAGTTTTTTTTGAGAATCGTTGTTGCGATTCTTGTCTGTGTTGGTGCACAGAACCCCTCATGTGTTGTAGCATATGTGGTGGCAGATTGTTAAAAGTCGTTGGTGCGATTCTGATTTGTGTTGGTGCACAGATCACAAAGAGAGTTGAGTATGCATTACTTAATAGTTATCGTAAAGAGTAACAGAACTTTTAGAATAACGTTCTTTAGTAGTGTAACTTGTTGATCGGATCTTTTACAAAGAATGATGTTGTGAAGGAAGCATTGTGTATGTATCCTCAATGACGAGGAATTGTAAATCATAGGAGTTGATTAGTGTACTTAGATTTAGATGAAATAAAGTACCAATGAGAATCAGATTCCTTTGTTTTATTGGCAGGATAGCCGAACTTGACTAGTCTCAGAGTATATTTTGTCCACAGGAATTACACCCGAGGACGGGTGCTAGTCAGGGATGGCCGTGTCGTGGATTGATGGCGCTTTGATGCAACAGGCAACGCCATCTAGTAACAAGCTTCGTAAACCACTAACATCGTAAACGGAAACGCAAGCGCGCACTACCACTTGGACACGATCGTCGGTAGAGGGGATGTCGGGAAGACTGGTGGCGGGGTGGCCGAGTGTACACACTTGACACTCCAGGACAGTCTTAGCGGTCGCTCAGTACCAACGCACGTGTTTGTTTCTCGTTCAAGTTGTTGTGTAAAATTATAATAAAGTTATTTCGATTCAAGCTAAATTATCTTTTGCTCGAGTACCCACGACAATGCCCACATTATTTGGAAACTATGTCGGATCGTGAAGAAGAACCAATGCTTCGCATCTCGGCCACCCATGATGCGACATACTCATATTTCAGAGCGGTTTTTCACTTTAATATTAGGGTGACGTAACAACTCCGTGGTTATGTAAGCTGAGTATGTAGTTAAATGTATTTATGGTGATGTTACCGCGCACCGGTAAAAATTAAGGTGACACTTCAGTAACACGTAACCAGGCTTCGTTAGAACGCTCGTATTTTTAGTTCCTTTTAGTTTCTCCCACTCAACTCTGCTTCCTTCCTTTACAGCTGCATTTAATTTTCGTGGCTTAATTAATTCTGACAACTCTCTGTTGTTGTCTGTCTGTTGGATGGTTTTATAAAATTTGCTCACTAAGCTAATTTAGGTCACTCGACTAGTTACCATATATTTTTATGTTCAGTTCACGAGTCCACCAAGTGTAACTGTTTAGCCACTGCACTAAACCGATATTTGTGCTTGTAGCACTAATGCTAATTTGAGCACTGTATTATAAACAGAGAAATTTGCAAGATATAGTACTACAAATTCACTACACAAATTATTTATTTTAATTTTTTTTGTAGTCTCACGCCTGTATCCCATAAGGGTTAGGCAGAGGTGTAAATATTAGACCCACATTTCGCCATGAATTTTTAGGTTACACGTAATAGGGGGCGAGCCTATTGCCGTTACCGGGCACATGACCAGACTTCGGGCTGCCACTGAGTATTCGGAAAAACCCAGTTACACTTTTACCCGATCCGGGAATCGAACCCGGGACCTCCGATCAGCAGTCGCATACGCTAACCACTGGACCACGGAGACAGTCATTCTGTCAGTCAGTCACATGGAGGCACAAATTATTATAATTGGTATTAATACCATTTATTATTATAAATAGAAAATACATTAAAATTAACCCATTAACAGTAATTAAACTAATCATAATTATTAAATAAATCCATTTATACACTCATCTCACAGAACTTCAGCCATAGTAACCAAATTTATGATCCTTTCAAAACATTGCCTCCATAGTAATTGAGGTACATATTCGAAATATACCTAACACAATTAAAAGTTTTCCCGGCAACAAGTAGATACTTTAACGTGGTTACTGCGTGCATTGTCAGACAGTGTTCAGTTTTCGCGATAAGTGGATGTTAAGAGCATGCCCAAATTCGGCAAAATTGTTTAAAAGTTTCATTCCGAATTGTTGAAAACTTAGTCAAGTGCGAATGGGTCCTCACCTTGTTTTGGGTTTAGTAAATGTCCTAAGAAGGAATCAAGCGCAAAATTCGTTATATCGCCAGCAAAAATAAGTATAAGGTGCATAGTCGAATATTACTTATCCACCATGTATTTTAAGTCAGTGTTTTCCCGAAAAGTATGTACTCAGCCCATTTCAGGCGGCTGACAAATATAATTAACACGTTCCCTGCCGCACAGATTTATCTGTACTTTCCATTATTGCATTACGGGTCCTTTTCAACCTTGTCCTATGCCAGAGATTGTGGCGGCACGAGGCATATTAAACTCCACCGCCTAGGAGACCAAAATCCTTCTTTTAGGTCCAAATACAAAGTGTACGGATTTAGTCGTGATTATTATTAACAATGAGTTGATTAACCTTAATCAGCCGCCACCCGTGGTTAGATTAGTTAGTTTAGATTCTATGGGTAAAATACCTTTTGTTGCTGCAAAATACGATAACATCAGTGGAATTGTGTCTAACCGTTCAGTTTCATGTACCTATGCACGAATTTTGCTTAAATTTTAAACCAACATCGACTTGGGCCGGACGTTAGCGACAGCTGCGGAAAAATCCCTGCGTTTTTCTTTTATTCTGATCCACACAAAGATACGCGCACTAGTGTCGTGTCTAAACCACTATACTACTTCGAGTCACAGACCTTATGCATATCCTCACAATCACCGCGAGCAATTTTATACACCCATTATTCATACGACTGCTCATTATTTTAAGGCCCTGCATAAGTATCAAAGCTTTCCAGCGTGATATTTCTATACTGTTTTTGCTTACAAACGTAAAAGCCTTTAACGGAAACCTCAAAATAAAGGAAACACTTTCTCCAAACCTGTATTCAATGCAACTTACTTAAAATAATGACCCTTGCTTCCATTTAGCGTAAACTCCTCTATGTTTAAACCGAGCGTGGAAACAAAATGTTTATAAATAATTACTCCCCTAAAATAACAAAGATGAAAATTTTACAATAGGCAACTAACCAGATAACGTAGGTACCATCAGCATTTAAGCGATCGGATGTCCAGTGGCGGAGGTAAATAAATGAAGCCTTCCGGCCATGTTCCAGTTTTAGGACACAGTTTTAAAAACATGCTAGGTGTGTTATGGCTTGGCCACGGGGACCGACGACGCGACCTGCGACACGACCGGCGACGCGACAATTCGCGCGACGCGAAAAACTTGCCACGGGCACACGCGTCCGCCGTCGCGACCAGTGTAGACCAGGAGCGAGACGACATTAGCTTTGAAATTTAGCTCAACATTGTACGGACTTTGGTGGCAATATCACATTTGTTTCAACTCGGCAATCGAACCCGACACCTCATGATCCGCTTACACTACCGCAAGATCACAGAGGATGACTTGATATTGTGTACCTAACCACGTATTGAAAACTATAGGTACCTACTGTATTTTATCTTTATACAAACGGTCGGAACGCGATTTATACCTACGAGCGTCAGGCTCGGTACCCACCTAACCTACTGCATAACAAACTCAAGGCGCTTCGGTATACATTCTGTAGGTACCTACTGAATGCGTACTGAGCCGACGCTTGTAGGTATTGTAACTCGAGTTTTGAGTTAAAATACGGAAAAGCTTATGTATGTAAGTGTGATCTAACTAACTAGGTATATGCACTTCTAAAAACTTACTTAGGTATTTTGAAATCACAGACAGACACTTCAACTTTATTTATACTGTATACATTTATGTAGATATAAATAAAATCCAGACGTTCCAAATAGCTAGCCTAACTTAAAATTCTAAGAATAATATCATGCTCGCGGAGTAATAAACTAAAAATTTTATACTGACTCAGCTCCGGCGCTAGTCGCCGCGACTACCGCTCGACGCCGTGGCGTGCGCCGTACTAATTCATACATTCGTTGTTTTGGTCGCGCGACACGTCGCGCGACCAAAACAACGCCGCTGTACCGCTCGGTGCTATTCGCCGGTCACGTCGCCGATCGCCGCTGCGCGTGGCATGCTTAGAACATTTCTATACATTTGATTCAGTCGCAAGTCGCGTCGCCGGTCGCATCGCGCGAATTTTCGCTGGAGCGAATTGTCCGTGGCCAGACCGTTAGGCAGATTCGTCCAGTGCACTAAGAGGCCGATACGTTCTTAAGCCAATCGGGCTAAGGCACGGTCCACTACTACTGGTCGTATCCAAGAGGAGGGAGATTTTACATACTTTATATAGAATAGCGGCGGTCGAGGGAAGTTCAGAAACTGATGGAGCCCTAACTTTGTCTGATAGTGGCTAGTAGCTCACAGTAATGGTGAATTTATATTGGTTGGCTGTTACAATAAGAACTCGATATAAAGTGATTTTTTACTAGAATGTTGAATACGTAAAAAAGGAAAGTTTACCCATACGTAGGCACTTTATCCAATCGTTCCAATCTTTCAATTACGTAGCCAACATCTAAGGTTTGAAAATATATTTCCGCGGGTCTATCCTCTATTGTGATATGCAAAGAAAACAAGTTGCACGTTGTTTGATTATTTTATTGCCGTTTTCCGTTTGTATCTGTGACGCTCTTTTCTGAGTGAACGTTTCTAATTCAATATTTCAATTCTAAATCTTGCAACTTTTGTGATTTGCCGTCTCTTTTGTGTTCATATGCAGATCATCATCATCGTCCTGAAGTTATCCTGGTTTCATCCAAAACTTTCACCTTAGAACTCAAAGTTCGTAGAAGATTTTGGTTTTCACCTGCCTCCTTTTCTTTCTTTATGAGAAAATTAACAAAAAGCATGATTAAAGTAGTATGTAACGGAAGGCCTATCCAACTTATAATTTGTGTAACAAAATTTGTAAAACCGATCGCCACTTTTGCGTCGTGATTTTCAGATTGTAGTTGTGCGTGCCTTCGTCCAAACAAAGTGTAGGCGCTACAAGCGGCGGCGAGCGACTAGTTCATGCAATTTAACTTTTTACTGAGCGGGAACGGCGACAACTTTGTCTTTGTTTACGCTTATTCGATTAAGTGTGGAAATCATGGTATTTTTCCACTGAATACTGATTTGTCTTTACGATGTTGTTCAAAATATAATATGATTATGCTGTAAAATCACATATTTCCATTTTATTTATTTCTTTAATTTATTTAAACCTTTATATACAGAGTGTATACAGGCGGACTTAATGCCATGGGCACTGTCTCCCAGTCTACCTTTGAGTGGTGCAGAGAGAAAAGAAGTAGGTGCTATATAAACAATATAATGAGGAGTACATTATTTGAATTTACATAAATATACTTACATATATAGATTTTAATAAATATATAAGATACATACATAGATATCAATTAAGATATATAAACATAATTTCAATTAATACATATTATTACATACTTGTACATCTAATATATTATATGTACTTATATATACATATATATATCTAGATACATACTATAAGTCAAAATGAAATATAAATGAATTATGATACACTTGCTGTTTCAGCCAATCAGAGTTCTTTAACTTTGAACTTGAAGGTGCACTTGGTCTTGGCCATCCTGATCTCAAGAGGAAGGGCATTCCAGAGAAGGATTGATTGAACCGAAAAAGAAGAGTGAAGAAAATTAGAGCTGTGAGTTGGAACCATGAGGAGAAGGTTATTAGAAGAGCGAAGGTTACGAGCATGATTAGAAGATAAATACTGGAAGAGGGGCGTTAAATACTCATGGGGAGTAGGAGACGTAAGAATGGTATAGAGAGTTGTGAGAGCACGCAAACTACGGCGTTGACGAATGGGGAGCCATTTCAATTGAGAACGTTAAGTGGAAACATGGTCATACTTGCGAAGCTTGAAAATGAATCGAATGCAGTTATTAAGAAGACGGTCAAGTTTGTTGAGGAGATCTGCATTCAGGTCAAAGTAACATACATCACCATAGTCGATCAGAGGGAAAATCAAAGTTTGCACAAGCATTGTTTTAGTCTCGGGCGGGAGAAAGTTTTTTAGGCGGTAGAGAGCGCGTAAAGTACCGGTGACTTTCTGACTCACATGGTTTACTTGGGTTTGCCAATTTAGCGTGCTATCTATATGCAGCCCAAGATTTTTAACTGTTGTGTGAAGATTGATAGTAGTACCACTACATGTAATAGCTGGTAAAGATGTGAAGTTCAGTCTCTTTAAAATCCTTTGACTACCTAAAACAATAGCTTGAGTCTTACTAGGCTTGACAGCTAAGCCAAACTTGTCCGACCAAGTTAGTATAGCTGCCAAATCGCTATTTATGTTATCTATGGCTTCTGCTACGCATTCCACATCTAAGTGTGAATAGATCTGCAAGTCGTCGGCATACAAATGGTAAGCACACTGAAGATTTTGAGTCAGGAGATTTATAAAAATAGAAAACAACAAGGGAGAAATAATGCCGCCTTAAAGAACGCCAGAAGTAGTGTCGCCCCCCCCCCCCCCCGACGATAAAACATCGAGGCGGACAGACTGTTGACGCCCTCGAAGATAAGTTGAGAACCAATCCAGAGCCACATGCGAGACCCTAAGATGAGAGAGGATAGATAAAAGGATATCGTGACTGACGGTATTGAAGGCGTTTGAAAAGTCAATCAACACCAGCACGGTGATTTTGGTGCTTTCCATGGCCTCTCGAATATCGCCAGTCACTTTAAGCAGGGCGGAGGTAGTGCTATGGCCTGGCTTGAAACCGGACTGTAAAGGGCTCAACAATCGGTTGTTGTGAACAAACCGAGCCAATTGTTTGTGAACACAGACCTCTAGCACTTTGGATAGAAAGGGCAGGATAGAAATTGGGTGGAAATGGCTAGGAACAGTAGGGTTTTGGATTTTGGGCAGGGGAATTATGTAGGCTTTACGCCATAAGGAAGGGAAGGTACCGGAAGCAAGGGAAAAGTTAATGATGTGGGATATCGCAGGTAGGATGTGATCCAAGATAGTTGTTATCATGCGACGGCTGATATTGTCACATCCCACAGCATTAGAAGTTATGAAGAGGATTGACTTTTTGATCTCGCCTGAAGACTCTGGAGAAAACTGGAATGATTCAACATTGGGTTGAGGCAACCCCGCTAAGTAACTGAGCGTGAGACTCATAATCTGGTGATCCAGCGAAATGGTAGAGGTGAAATATCGGTTTATCTCATCCAGATCAAGAGTCCCACAATTGTCGACGTGCTGCTGTTTGCCAATGCCTAGTGTTCTAAGGAACCTCCAGGTATTAGCAGGTGATAAAAAATTTATGTTATCGAGAATATGTCGGCGTTTGGCGTTACGCACCATCTGATTACACCGATTTCTTGCAGATCTAAAAAGCTCCCAGTTCTCATCACAACGGTCCTTTTTATATCGCCTAAAAGCTCGGTCTCTACGACGCATTGCCATTCGTACTCCCGTCGTAATCCAAGGTGTGGGAGGACGTTTAAGCTTCACCTGTCTCACTGGGGCATGAACATCATATAAATCAGAGATTGTGTTGTTAAATATGGTTACCTTTTCATCCACCGTGGAGGCAGACATCATGCTACTCCAGTTTAACTCGGCAGCATCCTTATTCAGCTTCTTAACATCCATACGACTAAAACAACGCATGCGCAGAACTTTGGGCGGGGATTTAGGAGGTTTAAGGCGGTAGGAGAGGAAAATGAGGTCATGGCGGGAAAAACCAGGTGCGGAAAGTTGGCCATGGGACGTGACTTTGGAAGGATCTGATATTAGTATTAAGTCCAGCCAGGTATCCTCGCCGTTGCTGTTGTGGTGAGTAGCTTGCATAGGTAGCACTTGGAGGCTGGCTGACTTGACGATGTCAAGTAACTTACAGGAACGACTGGATTGACGGGAAAGGAGATCGGTATTAAAGTCGCCCATGATGATGTGATGAGTATACTCGGACCCTTAAGATTCCAGAATCGACTCGAGACTGGAGAAATAGTCAACACTAGGAGGACAATACACAACGCCAAGAACAGCTTTCGCACCCTTGACGTTTACCTCCAGAAATAAGAACTCCGCAGGTGAAGAAGTGGCAATAGATGAAGTGAGAATTTTAAAGGGAAAGATGCTGCGGAGATAGATAGCTACACCGCCTCCTCGCCTGTTAATTCGGTCACTTCGAATAAGAACGTAACCGGGCAAAGAGTACGATGTAGAAGGAAGAACTGGTTTTAGCCAACTCTCTGAAACCAGGATAACATGTGCATTGGAACCGGAAAATGCTTCCAGCAGGTCGCTATAATGGCTGGTTATACTCTGTGCATTAATGTGACAGACGTTTAAGAACAAGCCAGATTGAAGTGCAAATGCCTTATGAAGGCATTCGCTTAACGTGCCGTCAGCCGAGCAGAAACTCTTATTGTCAGAAGAAGCAGTTGATTCATTAGCTGATAAATACGTATCAATATCCATAGTATTATATAATAAAATAATAAATATAAAATACTATTATATAAAATATTAAGTATATCTAATATAAATATTTGTGAATTTTATAGGCAACACAGTCGTCTCTGCACCACCCGCCAACTCACACAATCAATAAAATTAAAATACATAAGCTTACAACAATAAAATAAACATCATTCAGGAAAAAGGAAGAAAATACAAAACAGTTTTGTAAACAGTTTCCGAACGTATGGTACTCTATGGTAAAAAGTTCGCTAATCTGACATCTGTCAAAGTCAAACTGCTTTCAACAACATTAAAGTGGAATGTAAACAACACGTGATAAATCTAAGAAGCGACAAATAAGATAATAGTTTGACTAATAGTATTTTAAAAATAATATGAGTAGTGATAAAAGGATAAACTATTTACGGGTTTTTGAAGTAGTGTTCGACGACCCTGCAGATCCGGCGCCACTCTTGTCCCCGGTCGGCTCTTCTCCGCGCTTAGGATACTTTAGCTGCAGACTGTTCAAATCATCGATGGTGTAGACTTTGTGGCGAGAACCATCCGACGCCTTCACGATGATCACACCGTCCCGGGTCCAACAACCTCGCATACCGAAATGGAGCCGCGCCTTTCCGAAGATATTCTGCCTGGACTTCGTCAGGAACTCCTTCACCGAAACAGAGGTGCCTTTAAGTCGGGTCTTCGCTCTCCACACGGCAGATCTTTGGTCTATGCTAGAAAACCAAACTAGAATGGGGCGGTGATGACCACCACTAGGCGTTCCTATTCAGTGGCACACATTGATTTTGTCTGCAGTAATGCTTCCAAGCTCCATTTTGCTCAAAATCTTCAACACTGAGCCCTTGCAGTCCTCCTTGTCGACCTCTGGGACACCAAGAAATAGGATTGCTTTCCGTCTGTGCCTGGACTCCATATTGTCGATGGTTTGAGAGCACTGGATAATTTGTTGCCGCAGGAGACCAAGCATTGCAATCATGAGCTCTCTAAAGGTGCGGAACTCCTCTGCCACCTTTGCGACAGTATCCTTTGCCGTACCTCCGTGCAGCTGCGCCTCAAGCTCTGTCATCCTCTTTGCGAACATCTCCTCCAGATTGATCTGTGCCGTCTTGATGTCATTTATGTCAGTCATGTTGAAGCAAATTTGTAGTTGATAAGTTCAAGTGCTTTTAGATTGATAAATGTGATGTGATTATGCAGCTTTGTAAAACTCCAACAAATGTGAGAACTGTGCGTATGTGTTTATAAATAAACCAAAATATCAAAGATAGTACTAAATTATACTTGGCAATAAATTAAATAAAGCTTTTCAAATTTCGACAATGTCTAAACTTTTTCACACCTACTGCCCAAAAAAAACAATAAGTAGTACAAATATAAAACATATCACAAACACTTAATAAGATATATTGCAATACAGATTGCTATGATGGTCAGCTCTTAATTATGATAAGAACAAGATTTTGTTTATCCCACAAGGATGTTTCATGTGTGCGTATGCTTGGCGTGCTTTACACATTGTACCAATGTTTTTCACGTCCCCAACAACATAGAAACAAAGTTGGAAAACAATAGACAAAAAAGTGTAATCATGTTAAACAAATATCCAATTAAACTAATCACCAACTCAATAACATCCATTTCAATACAATCTCACAAATATTAGTCCAACTGCCATTTTATCATTGCAAATACGAAACAGGATTTATCAATACAAAACGGCCGATTGATATATTTGAGTGTGTTACATTGAAATCAATGAAAAAATCTACATTCAGTATGTAAAACTTGTAAATAACTAAAACCGTCGAAAACTGAGTGGTGGGAGCCGTTTGATTATCGCAGCTCGTTATGCTGTGAAGGCAATACCTACTCGTAAGTTAATAAAGACGAACGGAAAATATAGTAATGAATGTCGGTTCAATGACCTCGACGATGTACTGAAGTCATAGCATGATTTATATGTACATACAATGACAAGTCATGCTATACATTTGCAGTACAATACTAACACTTATATCCTACGCTGTAAGCTACAAAGGTCAAAGTGTCTCGTGACGTGAAGCTGTGTGTACGTATAGGTACAGTGTTGGAGCTAGGATTTTGTTTCGGCTTGAACCTGATCTCGTCCGTGGAGGGGTAGGCCTCCCGCAAGACGTACCTAAGATCTGGTTAAAGATCACGAGAAGCGATTGGATGCCGGTGGCTCAAGATGGGTTTGTGTGGAGAGCCTTGGGGAGGCCTTTATCTAGCAGAGGACGTCTCTAGATCAATCCGGTGAAGGATGGTTTATCGAGGAAACACTAAAAAGTGTAATCTTTGGCAGAAAACAAGTGCTTTTAGAGCCAACCCCCTTTCTCTAGACTTTGGTCCATCTGGCCGGTGGGTATCCAACACAATGTTTGCCAAGAAGTTTCTGTGACAGATGTAGCTGCCCGCCGTCACTTCAGTTTACTACACCTCTGAACTATGTATATCAGTTATTTTGGTATTCGGCCTGAAAATAAAATACAGTTCACTGAAATTCTCTACGGGCTCGATATCATTTTTTTTTATGTAAGTAAGGTGTTATAACTAGGTTCGTTTATAGTATACCTCATGTAGCTAATAAGTGTTCAGTTCACTCATATCAGTGCACAAATTCTCATTACGCAACCTGACGCGTTGGTTTTCTAATGAACATCAAAGGGATGAACGACAAAATAGTTTTTTCCTATAACACTTTGTAAATGAACACTTCGGCTTAAGTGGCGTTTACAAGGATACATAAGAAGTCAACTTAAGAAGTAACTTCTCCAAGAATCACGTAACTAGATCTACTTAACGTTGAATTTGATACGATTTATTCTAAAACCTTAGCAATAAACATGACTTATCTTATCGTCAAAATATGTATGTAAAAATCTTCGCGATATATTTATATGTATTCGTACGTATACGTACTGGCTGGCAAACAAACTCTTCAGCTTTATTATAATAGTGTAGATTCTTCCGTTATTGACTATCTGACAGACAACGCACAGCCGAAACTGCTCCGGACATGCATGTATGCTTCTTGGGGAGTGTAGGGAAGCAATTGAGATAATATTTTTGAAAATTCCTCCTCTAAAGGGGTAAAAAACATCGCACACGCGGGCGGAGCTATGGGGTGAAATACAGGTATAATATATTAAAATTTGTAGTTCAAAGATACATTGTATGATGATATATTGTACTCATGCATGTTAGCCAGAGGCGTTGGTTAATACTACGGACCTCCATCACCGAATAGGTAAATAAGGTATCTCTCTTATATTTAATAACCTATATGCATACAGCACAAGAGAATTAGTTCAGGCAAAAAGGCAGCGATCAGCGATCTAGTATTTATCGGCAAAATCCTTTTCATTCACTGTTCCTTCGGCACTAGCAGGTTACATACGTTGCAACGCTTCGTATTTCGATGCGATGAGATATTTAGTACTTACTATAATTTCAATTTGGAATTCAGTCTGACTGCGCTCTAAGGCGGACGTGTGACGCGTAAATAAATTATATTATTGTTTCGCACGGCGCGAGCCGACGCCGACGCTCGCAATTTTTATCGCCATGAGTGATAAACTTGTGGTGAACGAGCTGCTGGCATTCCTGCAGCAGAAGCTGGATGTCGTGGATGAAGTGTCGGCAATCCAGATCTGTGCAATGAACTTCAGAGACAGGACATTGCGGTTGCCAACCTGTTTGTGTGCAGGTCGCTTAACAAATGTGACCAGATAGTGTCCCGCAGGCGTGACGGGACAAAGAAAAGCCTATAAGACATTGTCACGCACGCTGCTCAAAGAGACCGATCATGACGACGTGCTGACGTTTGTGGCGAGGGACTTGAACAAGTTACCTCCTGTCACTTTCGACCACGTCGATGTTACAAGCCATTTGAAGGACATAGTTTTTATTCAGGCAAGTTTAGCGGATGTACACAATAAGTTGGAGACATCTCAAGATACCATCGCACTCTTGCGCACGAAGTTAGACAACTTACGTAAGGTTGTCGATGTAAGTGGGTCACCAGCGCGTAGTAACATCAACACGCGCCTATGTGCATGCGTCTATACATCGGTCACAAGCTTCGCGTCAGCAGTTCTGTCGCCGCGGAATATTGTGACTGCTGAGTGCGCTACACAAGCGCCCCGCAGCCCTGCCCCCGTCCCCGCGGCTCCTCCGTGAATTGCCGCGCGACCTAAATTAATAAAGGCTCAGCAGGAAACTGCAAACACCCCTGTAGCTACAAAGTCCAAGCCGGAAAAGGCGTCAAACCAGTCTGATGTAGCCGATGATGGTTTTGTGACGGTGCAGAGGAGCAAGCGTCGTCAGAAGACCGTCAAGAACTGCTGCGGCACGGCTCCTGTGGAGCCTGGTACAACCCTGCGCACTTCCGCGAACACACCCGTGAACATCTCTCGCCTGCACTACACCACTAAGGCGGAGGACATCGCAGAGTACGTGCGCCAAAAGTCGAAGTACATTCCGAGAGTACAGCTGCTGGAGTCGCGACGCAACGTCAACTTCAAGGCCTTTGTGGTGCGGATCCCGACGTGCTTTCTGCCTGTTGTAGAAGGACTTTTGGCCGAAAGGTGTTGTGTTTCGTCGCTTCCGCAGACAAGTGCCACAAGAACGCACAACAATATCGTGGTCGTAAATGAAGCAATATTAACATACCTAGTATATTTAATAAGTATAATATTTACTAACAAAAATTGTATATGGTATGTATGTTAGTATGTAAGGTAATAAACTTAATAAAAAATATGTATTTATTGTCAACACATTGTCTAGTACCCATAGTACAAGCTCTGCTTAGTTTGGGACTAGATGGTGATGCGTGTATATATGTATGTATTGTGTATGTACTATAAACCGCGTTAATACTTGCTCATTTGCTGAAGCCCTCTTCACAACGAGTCAAGGTAGACAAATAATTAAAAATGACTGGCATTATCAAGCTACCTATATGTATCGTCGTCGGTACAAGTAACAAGGCAGGACGCCCGATTTACCGAACATAACAAACTTCGAAGGAAACTTTCTATCTACGTAATTTACCGTACCGCTATAGTTAAAGCAACATTGTATAAATAATATTATGTACCTATTCGCCACGAAGCCTTAAAAAGGTATACTTTTCTGAAATGCCAAATACTGTTTTGTGAAAAATCCATCGACCAATGGTTGTGTAAAATTATAAAGAAAAATTTAATTACCTTAAAGAAACGAAAATGGTGCCCATATATATTGAAGTGGTATGCAAAGAGGTACTAAGATTGAAAGGAAGAAACTCAATTGGTAGTTTGATTTAAGTGGTCATACAAATTGCGTACGTCGCCTTCAAGACTTGCAGAGCTTTGCAGCGCTCTCACGGTCCGCGTGGAAGAAGTATGTGTTATCTGATATAATATAAGCTATGTTACTGTCAAACTGCATCCAAATCCGTTCAGTAGTCAAGTATAGCGTGAAGGAAGGACAAATAGACATACTTTCGCATTTATAATATTAGTTCGGATATACATATGTAATGGATACACGATACAGATTTTAATAGCTAATTTATATATGTACTAACACCACAATATGGAGTCCTGTTTGCGAATACGCAGAATAATAAAAACTCATAATTTACTTTGGGTATGTTTGTTTAGCCCGTATCACGTGCCTTCGCATAATATAATTGCTTTTTAGTGATCCGTGCTGAAACTGGATAAAACGAATACTTATGTAGCCGGCCCTGTTCCTAGTACATATTTTACGTCTTATTATCAACTAGCTTATGCTTGCGACTACGCGCGCGTTAAATTCGGGGTAACACAAATCTACTTTTAGTCTCAAGTTGTGTGAAGACACTCCTGATTATTCTAAAGACTTCAGAAACTCTATAGGATACAAAGTAGCTCGGTCAGTAGTAATGACACTACATAAAATTATATCTACCGAAAGGTACATAATAACATCGCCTTGCATACAGTCAAATGCCAAAGCCATAATATACACACATCAAAAAAGTCTAAGCAACATTGTAAAATTGAAATTTGTAAAGCATACAAATTTCAATTTTACAATGTGTTTTCACATTAAATCCTTAGTATTTTCTTATTTATATTATTTTTTAATGCTTTTTTGATATTAAACAACATTTTTTTTTATTTTCCTTTTAATAATCTTAATTAACAATAATTACTCTGGTCTGGATCTTGCGAAAATTGCGATATTACGCGTTCTATTACCAGTACTATAAGTTTGGTTAAAAGTAGAGTCGGTATGAAAATTGAAAGCCGGTATTACTAATGTATCCTTCAATTTCTCAAATAAGTGTCTTGTTTAATCTATATAAATCACATTTTTATCATCAGTTTTAGTGTTAGTAGGTGTACGTGCGTTTTATTTTATCAATAGAATATTTTATATTTCTGTTGACTTATAAAAATCGAAGTTCTGAAACATCTGATAAGGTAGAGCCTATCTACACTAGACTATACAGGGTGTCACAAGACCCATCACCAAGCCGAAGTCTACTCGTTTTGCACATCATGCCAAGTCATACTACGCGAAAATAATACCAGGGAAATAAAAAAAAATTAAGCTTAAAAAATTGACAACTTTTATTGCCGGCAATGTATAGCGCGCACTTGCAGACATCGTACCTACGCCGGCTGTATCTACCTACACCGTGCGCCGCGGTGGTGGCAGTTTATGATCACGTGGTCGCGCGGCCGAGGGGAATGACCTAGCAGATGATTGCTGGTAGGCATCCACTACGCGTCGGGAACTTTAAAGCCGTTTATTTTAGGGAAATATTGAAAATTTTGTTTATGTTTATTTGGCAGAAAGTGTACATTTATCATTCTAAACACGATTTTGGAATAATTCGAAAAAAAAATTCGTGACTTTGAGCCTCAATATCTCCTGAACCAGTAATTTCCCAGGTATGGTGCCGAAGTAAAAAATGATCGTAATAATTGGTACTATATGGTGTTTCAGTTTTCGTTAAGGGTCTTTTTACAACCTGTATACTGACTTGATGGCTTAGCAAAAGTTGTTCAGTCCAATGAGCATTTGCTGCAAACTTATAAAAATCGAAGATCTGAAACATCAGATGTGGAACTTCAAGTGCCCATCTAAACTATAACACACGTAGGTACTATGTCTTAGTAATAATTGGGCAGTCTGATGAGCATTTACTGTTGACTCATAAAACTTGATGATATAGAACATTTGTTGAGGAACTTTAAACATTTAAGCACTTGGATAAATATCGATTGCCGTGCCCCCCGATATTGCCCCGTTTAGACGCATCCTGCGCAGGCCCTCTCCAAGCCCACGCGGAGCGTCCACTCCCGGGATCTCTCTTAGCTTCACCGCGGGTGTCCAAGTCACGGTTACTAAGCCCCCCCACCACGACAAGGTGGAGATCCCACGGGGGAACGTCTTTTTGGGTCTACCACGTGTTCTCCTTCCTTCTAATTTTCCTTCCAGGATGATTTTTATAAAAGTGTCAAGTCGTATCAGTTGCACTACAATTTTTCCTCTTCTTATTTCTATAGTTTCCAAAATGTGCTTTTTCTATTTTACTATATTTAAACTTAAAACTTCTACGTAGTGAATAAGCGATAATATATAAAAAAGTTATAATATAACATCATACCTGTACAAAAAGCGGTGGGGTCTATTTATTCTTTTTTATTTTGAGCACTTTCAATGCGCCTATGAGCTTGTTGCAGAATGTCTGAAAAGCTTAAGGCAAGTCAACAATACATGCAACTGAGAACAATAGCAACATTTCCACGTATTTTACCTAAAAATAAGAAAAATGTAAGCAGAGATAGCTTAGTTCCGAGACCGATGGACTGCTACGCAGAAGGTCTCGGGTTCGAATCCACGGCGCGCACCAATGACTTTTCAAAGTCATGTGCGTATTAAATTGTTAATTGTAGACTCACTTTTCTCTTTATAATATTAGTGTAGACTAGAGGATGCCCGCGGTTACATCCGCTTTATTTAAGACTACTGCTCTGCTCTCGTCGCTTATAGCGTAATGTTATATAACCTATTAACTTCCTCGACAAATGGGCTATCTAACACTAAAATAATTTTTCAAATCGGACCAGTAGTGCCTTGGATTAGCGCGTTCAACCAAACAAACAAACAACCTCTTCAGCTTTACATCTAATATATAAAATTCTCGTGTCACAGTTTTCGTTCCCATGCTCCTCCGAAACGGCTTGACCGATTTTGATGAAATTTTTTGTGCTTATCCGGTATCTATGAGAATAGGCCAACATCTATATTTCAAAAAAAAAAAATTTTGCAAAACAACGTTTGCCGGGTCAGCTAGTATTAGTATAAGATAAGACATAAGATTACCTACTGTTTTAGTATAAGATAAGATATAAGATTACCTACTGTTTCGATCTAGTTTTTATTTTATTTTAAATTTGACATATGCAGCCTGTTATGGCCAAGCAGGCTAGGCGTTGAAGGCTCTGTAGCTTTTTTGTGATTGTGCTTAGTTGTGTGCGTGGCCACCACACTACTGCACCATATGTAAGCATGGGGCGTATAATGGCAGCGTAGATCCACAGGGTAATAGATGGTTTGAGACCCCATTTCTTACCTATGATTCTCCGACCATTGCCAAAAGATTGTGCATGCTTTTGTTGTTTTAGTGCTGAAGTGCTTACCCCAGTTTAGCTTATGGTCAAGTATTACGCCCAAGTACTTGACTTCATTCGATAGGGTAAGCTCCGTTCCAAAGAGTTTTGGTGTTTTGCACATATGGGTTTTCCTTTTGTTGGTGAAAAGTACTAGCTCTGTTTTGTTGGGGTTAACCGTCAGTTCATGTTGGTTGCACCATTCCTCCATGATCCTGATGGCTGCTTGCATCCGATTGCGGATCGTGTCTTCTGAGTCACCTTTGATCAGGATGATAATGTCGTCTGCATAGCCGACCGTGTAGAATCGTCTGTCGTTTAAGTTCCGTAACAGATCGTCCACCACAATGTTCCATAACAGGGGTGAGAGTACACCTCCCTGAGGGCAGCCTTTTGCAATTATGCCCCTCGTGGTGGAGTTTACCGTGAATTGCATTGCCCTCTGTTTTAGCAGTTGATCAATCCAGCCACTAAGGGTTTGCTCAACTCCGAACTTTTCGAGGGCCCGGCTGATACTGTTGAACTTAGTTTTGTCGAAGGCACCTTCTATTTCGATGAAGGCCCCCAGTGTCATTAACTTGTTGGTAAGCGCTGTTTCAATAGTTCCCACAACGGAATGCAGCGCTGATTCAGTTGACCTGCCACTTCTATAGGCGTGTTGATGTGGGGGTAATGGCTTGCGCAGTAATGCGCCCTCACGGAGGTGTCGGTCCGTAAGTCTCTCCAGCGTTTTCAGTAAAAAGGAGGTCAAGCTGATTGGTCTATATGCTTTCGCTTGTGAGTAGTCAGTTTTGCCAGGTTTTGGGAGGAATATGACTGAGGATGAGGATTTTTCATGTGGGTAGTTGAGGTGACAACATTGAAAACAATTTGCTCTTGATTTTTAATTTATAATTATTTGTTTAAATCATAGTTAAACTGGTTTAATGATTTAAAACTATTTATTATAACACACTACCTGCCAGAAAGTGTTATCTCCTTGGAAAACTCCCTATTAACTACAGTATGGAATCCATCCACAACACAGTAGAAAATCTAAACAAAATGTTCCACCAGAAAATGACACAATTTGAAGATAAACTACAGAGTAGTACCAGCCTTCCTTCCAACATTGCCGGCCTGGCTGCTGAATTTGCCACCTTTCGCGAATTTGTAACTGAAGCTCTGAAGGGTTTGCAGCAACAACTCCAACTACTAGCGCGCAGTGTCGATCATATGGAGATGCAAGGCCGACGCAAGATTCTTCTCTTCCATGGCGTTCCAGAAGATACGAAAGAGGACCCGGTTCAAACTATAGTGAGTGTAGTAAAAACACACTTGAAACTTGAGGACTTTACTCCTGACCACATCAAGCGTTGCCATCGTATGGGAAGACCTGCAGCTTCTTCACCACACAAGCACCGGCCAATCCTCGTAAAACTGCAGCATGTGTCAGTCCGAGATAAAGTTTGGTTTGCCAAAACTAAACTTAAGGGCTCTGGTATCACAGCGTCAGAGTTTTTAACAAAAGCCCGCCATGACCTCTTTATGGCAGCTCGCGAGAAGTTCGGCGTCTCAAAATGCTGGACTAAGGAAGGAGTAGTACACGTCCTCGGGATAAACGGCGAGCGTCATCGGATAAATTCTTCTGTGGATTTACAAAATCTATCCCAATTCGTCGTTGTTGACCAGTCCAAGCAGCCCCCTGCTGCAAAGAAAACCGATGAGACGGTGAAAGCCAGAAGAGCTGCAGCTATTCGGAAATAATCTTAAATTGTTCATATTTCCTCTTTGTTGTATCCTCAGGTGGGTGGTTTAATTTTATACTTGTTCACTCGTGTTTGTTTACAATCTGTTTTGACGGTACGTTTGTAAGATTGCAAAACGATGGTATCTAATAATTAATAATGACGGTGCTATTAATTATTTGCTGGAATTTAAAAATTTTACTTGTTCGTTTGTTATTGATAGATTTTTTTTTTTTGACTTTGAATGAGTTGTCACTTTTGATCATAGAGTAAAATTACTTTTGATACTTCACGTTTAGTCTATGCTTCACGTCACGATGTGTATTCACGTTTCGTTATTGCTGTTACTTGGGCTATTGTTACACGCATTTATACACTTTTGATATTGTATCGAATTTTATACGTACGGATTAGAATATTAATTTATTGTTAGGGCTAAAATAATACCGTAGTTTATTTTTAAGAATTTATAGTAATATAAGTTAAGTTAGAAGCCATCCTACGTAGGATCTTAGAATTTTTTATTGTTTTTACAAGTGTGTTGTTTTTTTTGTATTTTTATGATATATTTTTATATTGATAACCAACTGGCAGGTGGAGTATTGAATACGTTACACAGTTTGATTGAGTAAAGTCAGGATATTTGTTTTTATTTTTTATTTTATACAGATAAATTATATATTTATTTACGTTATATTTATATATTAATTATCTATTATATTTTATTTATTATACATAATATTATGGATTCGAACAGTGACAGCGATGATTATTTTTCTGCAGATAGTGATGATGACAGTTTTGTTAGTGTTCCTTCATTGGCAGATAACATCCGATCTGTATTTTCCGATGTTCCAAGAAACTTTAATGTAGTGCATATCAATGCACAGAGTATTCCCGCTCATTTCCCAGATATGCTGGCAAATTTAGACTGTAAGAACATACACGCTATTCTTGTCTCTGAATCATGGCTTAAGCCATGCCTTCCTTCTACTTCTTATTCTTTGCCCGGCTTCCAGCTTATCAGAAACGACCGGACTGGGGGTGGTGGCGGTGGTGTCGCCATCTATCTTCGATCCTATATAGCTTATACAGTGATAAGCGTGTCTTCACAACCGCCTCCCTCCAACGCTGGTGAGCACCTGTTTCTGGAAGTCGTGCTACATCACACTAAAATCCTTCTCGGTGTTTACTACTGTCCTTCCTTGCGTATTGACTTCTTTTCCTCTTTTGAAAATCTCTTACTTAACCTATCTCCTTCTTACAGTCAAACTATCATTATGGGTGACTTCAACACTTGTCTTCTTAAGAAAGATTCGCGTTCTTCCTCTCTTTATTCTATTTCAGTCTCGTGCAATCTTCATATTCTACCTCTGAATGCCACCCATCACTTTCCTAATTCTACACCCTCACTGTTAGATCTCATTTTCGTTTCTTCACTAAATCACGTCGCGAAACACGGCCAATGCTGTGCCGACGAATTTTCCTATCACAACCTTATTTTTCTCTCTTACAAAATTCGTCCTCCTAAGGCAAAGCCAAGAATACTTTTACAGCGCAATTTTGCTGGTATGGATACTGAACGTCTTCGTGGCGACGCAGGGGCAATTGACTGGATGCCACTGTTTTCCGCTGCAACAGTTGATGGTAAAGTCGAAATATTTGAGAGGCAAATTACTGAACTTTATAATGTACATGCTCCTATACGTGCAATTAAGCTGAAACATCGTCCTTCGCCCTGGCTTACTAGTGAAATAAGGACACTTATTCAAAGGAAAGCAGCGGCGAAATCAAAATTTAAGTCAAAACCAACTGAGTCTAATAAAGAAAAATATATTAAAGCTCGAAATCACTGCAATAGGGTGTGTAGGGATGCACAACGCCAGCACATTCACAGCTCCGTACAAAACGGTGATCCATCGAAAGTATGGAAATTTCTTAAATCACTTGGGGTTGGTAAGCAACGGCAAAATACTGCTCCTAATACAATTGATATTAACATGCTTAACCAGCACTTCTCTGCTTCGTCTGATTATGATAGGACAACAAAAATAAACACCCTAAATTATCTTTCATCGCTTCCAACTCCTGATTATAGTCCATTTGTCTTTAGTCAATTTACTGAATGTGGTGTTAAGAAGAGTATCTTATCCATAACGTCCAACGCAGTTGGCAGTGATGGTATCACCCGTAATATGATCCTTCCAATCCTTGATGAAATCCTACCTATCATTACCCACATCCTTAATTTCTCCATATCCAGTGGCATTTTCCCAACTGCTTGGAAAAATGCTCAAGTCATCCCTTTACCTAAGAAACCCAATCCTGAATCCTTTGCAGAATATCGTCCCATCTCCATATTACCTTTCCTTTCAAAAGTTCTTGAACGCCTTATCCACAACCAACTCAACACATTCCTTTCTAAAAATAATATCCTTAATCCCTACCAATCCGGCTTCCGTCCTGGTCATAG
This sequence comes from Euclidia mi, assembly GCA_944739405.2. Classification (NCBI taxonomy): domain Eukaryota; kingdom Metazoa; phylum Arthropoda; class Insecta; order Lepidoptera; family Erebidae; genus Euclidia; species Euclidia mi. The sequence continues at coordinate 38,247,392 of OX123198.2, forward strand.
TACCACTACCACCCTTGTCAATATTACGGATGATATCAGATCGGGCATGGAAGATGGCAAACTCACGGTGCTCTGTTTATTAGACTTCAGTAATGCTTTCAACACCGTAGACTTTGATGTTCTCCTTGCCCGATTAGGCTCTCTTAACATATCTCCATCGGTGATCGACTGGTTTCGTAGTTACCTGTTTGGTCGCCGACAACGAATCCGGCTAGATGACACCTATTCTACTTGGTGTGACAACTCTGCCGGCGTACCACAGGGCGGCGTTCTATCTCCATTGCTCTTCTCAATTTTTATAAATAATATCTCCAACCATATTTCTTCTTCCTACCACCTATATGCAGATGATATGCAGATTTATTGTCAAATCAAGCCTGAAAGCCTGTCTCAAGGTATTACAATAATAAATAATGATCTGGATCAAATTTGTGACTGGACAAAAAGGTTTGGACTCAGGGTTAATCCTACGAAGACACAGGTTATTTTGGTTGGTAGTTCCAGACTAATCTCTAAGATCGACTGGTCAATGGTTCCCCTTGTATCTTTTGACGGTATTCCAATTCCTTTCAGTGACAAAGTAAAGAACTTGGGGATATACATTGACCAAACACTCTCTTGGAGCTTTCAACTGCAAAATACTAGTCGGAAACTCTTCGCAGCTGCCGCATCGCTAAGAAGATTGCGAAATTTTCTTCCAATTGCCACCAAAATTGCGCTTGTGCAGTCTATCCTTCTTCCTATTCTTGACTATGCCGATGCCAGCTATCTAGATCTTAATGAGGACCAGCTAGACAAGCTTGAGCGACTCCAAAACTTTTGTATACGGTTCATATTTGGTTTACGCAAATATGACCACGTTTCCGAATTTCGAAACAAGCTCAAATGGCTACCCATCCGCCTTCGCCGGAATACTCATATTCTTTGTCTCTTGTATAATATTCTATTCAATCCTTCATATCCCTTATATCTCAAGAATAGATTCGTCTATCTGCATGACACACATTCTAGGTGCTTGAGATCATCGGAAAATCTTAAGCTAAAAAGTCCTGTGCATTCTACTAAGTTCTTAGATAAATCTTTTACTGTCTTAGCTGTCAGATTGTGGAATGCACTACCGGAAACGATAAGACGTTCAAAATCATTGCCAATATTTAAAAATCATCTAAAGAAACATTACTTGTCACTATGATAAGTAACATTCCAATGATATCTTCTATATAATAGTTTAATATAATATATATTACACAATATATATGTAGATATATATATATATATATATATATATATATGTTTGTATTTATTTATTTATATAACTGTGATTTATTTGATATTATTATCATATTTATTTATGTATATGGATTATGGATGTATATGTTTTTCTTATCTCATTTTAGTTCTAAGTATATACTTAGTTAGAGTTATTGTAATTTGTTTGACCCTTTATAGTGCACCCGCATACTACCTGTCCTTTTATTTAATTATGTCCGTACACGGTTGTCTGGCAGAAATCGCATTATGCGATAAGACCGCCCTTGTAACACTAGTTTATAAGAAACTCTTTGTAATGCATTCATGTTATTGCCTGGTGTACAATAAAGAATTAATTATTATTATTATTATTATTATGACTTTAACTTCCCTCCACCTGCAAGGTATGTATCTATGTGCTATTGAGGCCCTGTAGATGTCGAGCAGGTACGGCACAATCGTTGTGCATCCCCATTGTAGGAATGCTGGTATGATTTCATCCAGGCCTGCGGATTTGAATGCCTGGAAGCTGTTGATTGCCTATTTCAGCCGGGCTGTGGTGACCACATTTTCGGCTACCAGCCAGTCTGTTTGGGTCGGTAGTCTGTAGTCTGACTCGTCTCACAGACGGTCATTGGTTACTTCACAACCTGGGAAGTGAGTTTCAATTAGCACTTGGCTAATTTCAGCGTCCGTAGTTGCGTAGGTTCCATCTTGCTTTTTAATGGCGCCAAGGGTCTTGTTTCTGTCCTGAGACAAGATCTTTTTCACCCTGGCTTATTCATTCGTGGTGTTAATGCCGCTGCAGAAACGCCGCCAGGACTCGCCTCTGCGGAATCTTATGCGTTTCTTGTAGTGTGACTGGGCTTCTTTGTATTTGAGCCAGTCTGCTTCCATTCTCGTGTTTTTAGACCTGTTAAAGAGTTTCCTCAGGTTTTGCCTAAGTCCCTTTAGTTCTCTTCCCAACCACTGGGTTTTACTAGACGACTTTGGGAGTGTGGGTGCACAGGTTTGCTGGTAACTTGTTTGTATACATTCTGTTAGTAAGTTGGTGTTATGCTCTATGTTGTCAGTGCTGGTTGACATGTCCTTGAAATAGTACCTGTCAACCTGTGATGCGAGAAGCGTCTTGTATTTCGCGATGTTTGTTCTGCGAGGGTTGCGCCTAGGTTGTGGGACGTTCTCTTGCACACGTATGTCATAGCAGATTTGTCTGTGGTCTGCAAAGGATGGCTCAGCGGACACATGCCAATTTGTGACAAGTTCCGCGGCCCCATCCGATGCTAACAAAGGTAGGCTCCGAACCGTTGTTAACTACAGATAGATTTGTTGAAAAGATATATTCAGTCAAGATCTCACCTCGTCTGTTAGCATCGGGGCTTCCCCACAGCGGATGGTGCACGTTCGCGTCCGCTGAGATTATTACCTGCCAGCCGTGGTCCTCACAGTGCTGCGCCAGCTCGGCCAGCTCTTAGATGGGATGTCCTCATCGCCAGGCGTGTAGACCGAAGCTAGTACTAACATCTGTTTGTTGGGCACTGTTTGGAGTCCTACGGCAGTGAGGTCTCTAGAACAGAAGTTGGTTAGCAGCAGTGCTGGTATTGTTCGGGGAATGTATATGCATGTTCTCGGTTTAATGACCGAGCAGTTGTGCAGTAGCTTACCTCCAATGTTGTTTAAACCACATATTTTGTCGCCTCTAATCCACGGCTCCTGGATTAGGGCTATTGTCTGCTGATTAACCTCCAACAGCCTGCGTAGGGTAGCCGTTGCAATTTGCTTATGCTGGAGGTTAGTTTGTATGACTCTAGTCTGATGAAGAGTCGAAAACATTGCTGTCCATAGACTCCCCGTCAGACGAGTCATGCTCGTCTTTTGCGTCCATCGCAGCGGTGGGTGTTTGTGTAGTCGCTGCGGGCGCCGGTGTAATACGGGCTATGCCCGAGGTGCTTGGGATGGCTGGTACAGCTCGTCCCGCTGTATTCTTACCTTGATTCGGCGTTTCCTCGGGCCCTACAGCCGCCGATCTCTCCCCCCCGCTGGAAGCATGGAACATAACGTACACGCTGCCAGCGAAGAAGGAAACCCGACGGCCGCGTTCCGTGATCTTGGGGATCTCGGGTTCCGGGATGCCCAAGGTGAGGTAGACTCCGTGCTCCTGCACTGATGCACCGTACAATTGCCACGTTTGTACGGCGTACCAGGGGTTTTGGGCAATCAGGAGATGGTGGATCTTGGGTAGCTCCAGTGTGATCGTCTTCGGCAGCCATAGCACTGCGCGTACGCGCTTCGTCATGTCTAACTGCCTGATGACGACCAGCCTTGTTCCCTCAATCGGCGATCTTGTTTTGGCTACAGTGGTTTTGAGCCACGTTAAAGAGTCTTCATTCTCGCACCATAGCTTCAGGACACCCTCCACTGCAAGAGGTTTGCCCCTAAAGGAAGGTGTGAGTGCCGGCCCGTTATTCGGTGGTGTGGCGAAGGCTGTCTCAACTATGCTCTCTTCAATTGAGCGTTCGAGCTGCTTCGCCTGTTCCACCGTCAGGTCCGTGGCAGGGGTAGTAGCAATGGCTACCATCAGGTGCGAGTTTGTCGCCTCTGCGTAGCTCCTACCGCTCTTCGGTGTGGCGTCTGTTTTCGCCCGTTTCGACCCGGCGCTGGGTGGTGTGGAGTCTTCAGGACGATCCCTCTTCGTGTTTGGTGTCGGAGTGGGTCGGATGGAAACCCTCAGACAGCGTTAAAAATGAACCACTTCAATGTCAACCAGACAACCTGACCATCGCATGCTTCGGATGCGGTGCGCCCGGGGTGATTCGATCGAACTGCGAGGTCTGCAAACTACGACGCGCTGCCCAGTCCCCGGCGCCGCCGAATACGGTGCGACCTAAGACGTCTGCGTTTCAATCAGTGTGTAGTGCGCCTAAGTTCGATTCGCGTGTGCGACCAATTTTCGAGGTCGAAATATATAGTGCTGTTGGTACCGCCTTGCTCGATACGGGTGCCAAACAATCTGTCGCGAGTAAGAGTTTAACTAGACACTTACGTGATAATGGTCAATTGTTTACTTGTGTAGAGACTGAGTTAAAATTTGCAGATGGTAGTAGACGTGTTGAAACTGTAGAAATGGCTCATGTCAGTGTGTGTCAGTTTCGACATTATTTATGGTATTGCCCGGTGCTACTGAATCAGTGTTAGGTATGAATTTTATACAGGACGCTGGCATGATACTCGACTTTCAGAATAACCAGTATACATTACGCGGTGAAGGTTTTTATGATTTAGAATACGAAAGTGTTGATCATGTCGTAAGTAATTCTACGGTTGACCTCCGCGAGTGCGAGGGCGTCATTCTATCAACAGCTAATAAAGAAAAGTTAGCTGCACTCCTAAGAGCTAATGAAGATATCTTTAGTGCAGGGGGAGGCCCTACTCCTTTTGCCGTTCACAGGATCGATACGGGGAACGCCGCACCTATTTCTACGCCACCTTATTGGGTGTCACCCGCGAAGAAATCGATAATGAGAGCTGAGATAGATAAGATGCTAGAAGAAGAGGTGATAGAAGAAGCTGAATCGGAATGGCCATCGCCCATCGTATTGGTACCTAAGAAAAATGGCGAGACACGATTTTGCGTCGATTATAGAAAATTAAACGCGGTGACGAGTACAGACAAGTATCCGCTGCCTCTGATCGACAACATCATATCCACGACTAGAAGTAGATGTGTTATGTCAACAATAGATAATTTAAATTCTGCCTATTTTCAGTGTAGTGTTGCCCCAGAAGATAAACACAAGACTGCTTTTGCTTCGGCGTTCGGTACATTTCAATTTCGTCGCATGCCGTTTGGACTGAAAAATGCTCCATCCACCTTCCAGCGCTTGATGGACAGATTTCGATCTGGTCTTAAAGATGTAACAGTGGTGGCGTACTTGGACGATATTTGGGTTATATCAGATAACCTGATGAATCACCTGCGTGATTTGCAGCAGGTCTTTGATCGACTGCGATACTTCAATCTGAAGGTTAATAGAGAAAAGTGCGTTTTTGCCCGAGAGAAGGTAACATACCTAGGTCATGTAATTTCTTGTCATGGTATAGAACCTGACCCTACGAAGGTCCAAGCTGTGATAGATATGGAGCCGCCAACTAATCTGAAAGAGTTAAGAACGTTCCTACAAACCTGTGCATGGTTCCGTAAGTTTATTCCTCAGTTTTCTGAAGTCGCACGGCATCTGACGGACCTTACGAAGAAAAATAGACCCTGGAAATGGGGTGAAGATGAGGCTCGAGCCTTCAAAGAGCTAAAGCGAAGACTCACCACTAGCCCCATCTTGCGTCAGCCGGACTTCGAAGAACCTTTTATTCTGCCCAGACCCAAAGTCTGAGAGACCTATTGAATACGCAAGCAGGTTATTGACGTCGGCAGAGAGGAATTACTCTACGACGGATAGGGAGGCGCTGGCTGTGGTGTGGACTTTTACAAGTTTCGAGGTTACCTGGAAGGTGCCCAAATTTGCGTCGCTACCGACCTCTAAAATGGCTGTTATCATTGAAGACGCCAAGCGGACGCCTAGCTAGGTGTGCCATGAAAATTCAAGCTTTCAACCTTGATGTTGAATACACTCCCGGAAAAATAAATGTAATGGCTGACACTTTGAGTCATCCTGTATGCCACACGCTCGTGGACGAGGGTACCACTTGCGATATCTGTCCAGTTGCCGTTGACTTACCTCATCGAAGCTCTGAGGAGATCCGCGCAGCTCAGCTCGAAGATCCTGAACTAAAAAATATACTTAGTGACTTCGAAGTTAATGATGCTGGCGCCCGATGGACAGACAGAGGTTATTATCTAACTCAAGGAGTGCTGTTTCGCTTTGATCCGGATGGAGAATCTGAAGAGCCGCAACTGGCTGTTCCAGAGTCTATGCGTGCTGAAATTATGAAGGAATTACATGACGCACCCACGGCTGGACATTTGGGCTTAGAGCGTACACTGAAAGGAATCAGGGAGAGATTTTATTTTCCCAATATGCGTCAGTATGTGGCCAAATACCTCAAGTCTTGTGACTTATGTCAGAAGTCTAAACCCTCTAACCTTAAGCCAGCTGGCCTGCTGCAGACGCCTGCTCCTCAGCAACGCTTCGAAGTTCTTGCTATGGATTTATTTAGTCCCTTACCCGAAGGAAGCAAGGGAGAGAGGTGGATATTCTTAATGGAGGACACTGCGAGTAGATGGGTTGAATTGTTTCCCTTGGTAGAGGCCAACTCAGAAAGTTGCGCCAAGGTGCTTATAGAAGAAGTTTTGATGAGATACGGTTTTCCCCGTCGAGTTATTTCAGACAACGTGGTGCAATTTGTATCTGCTGTGACGCAAAAGGTGATGCATGTCCTTAACGTCAAGCAAAACTTAACCCCTGTTTATCATCCCGAGTGTAACCCCGCAGAACGGAAGAATCGAGAGATGAAACAGATGTTGGCGATTCTGATAGATCCAGAGCATCGTCGTTGGCCTGAAATTTTGCCCGCTGTGCGATTCGCCTTAAATACTTCATTATCATCTAATGGGTGCGCTGTAGATACAGAAAATAGATTAAAGCATAAAAATGCAAGTAGGTTCCTAAGCGGATAGCAAATTGTAGACCAGTCAAGCAAAAGATAATGGCTATATGGAAAAGGAGTGGGGAACGGCGCTGACGGCGCGACAATGTCCCGCGCATCCCGCGCCGCTCACCCTCCGACGCCTGCGCGCGCGCCCTCGCTCGGACGCTTCGCTCGTCAGTTGAGCCGTACGTAATAGAGAGACCGCACGCACGTCGGCGCTGCGTCGCCGACCGCGCGTATTATTAAACGTGTTCGTATCAATTGTGTTAATTGTAACTTAACTAACATTTGTGTAATATGAGAAATGAGAACCATTAAACTGTTGCTTCAACTATTATAAGTGTAGTTTGTATTGACACAACCCAAGTTAGTACGAACTATAAGGTCTATATTTATCAAAACGATAATAAAATTTGAGTCGAATTCGCATGTCAGCCCACAGAAATATGAACAAGTAAATAATATGATATATGGGGCTCGCACACAATGTGTTTGGGGAACGGTGTCGCAGCTTTTTGGAGGTAAGATATGCGATCGAATTCATCGACAAATCACGCTTCGAATTTTTTTTTATGCTGCCCAGGTAAAATGGCGGCCATTTCACGTGTTATGTTATGGAATCATGGGTGCTTGTGCTAATTTAGCGATATTTTAGCGTGCTGTGAACGCACTACAAACCTAAAAAATGTCTCATTTGGGAGCTTATAGTGTAGTTAATAGGCGTGTGATAAAGATAGGAAAGATTCACAAAGCAATTGGTATCTTTTCAAGGAGCCAGAAAACTCGACAAATTTGGAGATACTCGTGTCTAGCTGTTTGATGATGATGTTTGACGAATTGTTGAGTAGGTACAAAGAGCCAGAAAACTTGACAAATTTAGAGATACTCGTGTCTAGCTATTTGATGATTATGTTTGACGAATTTTTGAGTAGATTCATGCAATATTAACGCTTATTGCCGTTTACATCTCAAATCCGCCGAAACCGCCACTCTTTATTATGTAAAATATTAAGTATTAGTCGTTGTATATGATTACAGGTAATTTTATACACATGATTATTATAGAAATGCGTTCAGACTGACAAAATAATTCAAATAGATAAACATTACGGAAAAGAAATTATAACACACCTACATAACAATCACGTAAGCACCAGCTATGGTACAGAATTTACCCAGTGGCCCCATCCCTAGTTGGCGTCAAGTTTAATTACGGCCTATCTATAGGCACGTTGTCTATGATAATGAAATTGCATGCTATAACTTTGATGGCCTATCTGAAACTGACAAAGCCCAGTCCCTGACTGAATAAGACATCTGCACTATATTGGCATATTACGGTAATTGGTAAAAATATTATGTCAAATTTAAAATAGAATAAAAACTAGACCGAATGGTAAAACAGTAGGTAATCTTATATCTTATCTTATACTAATATACCTATAAAGCTGAAGAGTTTGTTTTGTTTGTTTATTTGTTTGGTAGAACGCGCTAATCCCAGGAACTACTGGTTTGATTTGAAAAATTCTTTCAGTGTTAGATAGCCCATTTGTCGAGGAAGGTTATAGGCTATATAAAATCACGCTATAAGCGAGGTGAGCAGAGCAGTGGTCTTAAATAAAGCGGGTGTAACCACGGGCATCCTCTAGTCTACGCTAATATTATAAAGAGAAAAAAATTGTTTGTTTGTTTGTAATGGATAAACTCAAAAACGACTGGACCGATTTTAAAAGTTCTTTCACCATTAGAAAGCTACATTATCTGCGAGTAACATAGGCTATATTTTATTAAATCTAAATAGACCCCACCTCTTTTTGTTCAGGTATGATGTTATATTATAACGTTTTTATTTATTATCGCTTATTCACTACGTAGAAGTTTTAAGTTAAAATAAAGTAAAACACAAACACATTTTGGAAAGTATAGAAATAAGAAGAGGAAAAATTGTAGGGCAACTGATACGACTTGACACTTTTATAAAAATCATCCTGGAAGGAAAATTAGAAGGAAGGAGATCACGTGGTAGACCCAAAAAGACGTTCCCCGTGGGATCTCCACCTTGTCGTGGTGGAGGGGCTTAGTAACCGTGGCTTGGACACCCGCGGTGAAGCTAAGAGAGATCCCGGGAGTGGACGCTCCGCGTGGGCTTGGAGAGGACCTGAGCAGGATGCGTCCAAAAGTGTGGGTGCGGGGGACAGTTCTGTATGTCCCTCGCAGTCGGGCGCGGTTGCGGGAGGAGAGGCGTGTCGGTGTTGAGTTGCCGCGCGCCCTATTGCCCGCGACCAAATGGGGGCGCACCTTTGTTGGGTAGCGGTGGGGCCGCCGAGGAAGAGGAGATGCATTGTTTTCAGGTTGCCGTCCTCCCTAGCCTCTGCGGCCGCCGGGTCTTTTGGCGGCGGAGCCCACCACCTTCATCCAACGCCAAGGAGGTTGTGGCCTTCGTGCTATACGCCGGGGTGTCAGGGTAGAATGCTAACGTGACCCCTGGCGCCCCTAAAATGGCGTTGAAGCATGCGGTTTTAGTAGTGTATTACGGTCTTGCACTCAAGCCGTCGAGTCCCACATACGTGCGTAAATGCATTTCCACAGCTAAGAAAAAGAAAGGTCCAGAAAGACGCATAAAGACTAAGTAAAGTGAAGCAAAAAGTAGACGTAACGTCGTATCAAGAGGTCAAAGCGCTGGCTGAAGATAGGGCTACATGGAAGAGGCTCTACCGACTCCAACTCTTAAATTGAAAAAAAAATGCTCGAAGTGTATTAATACGAACATAAATTTCAAATAACATAATTATAATTATTTCCCAAATAGAAAATAAATATCTTTTCCTTCTAATACAACTGTTCAATGTTTACTGAAAAGTTTGACATGCCGCTCGGTAGATGGCGTTGTACCATATTTGTATATTTCTGAATCGCGCTATCAAGATTCTCCGCGGGCAGTATATAAGGTCTGGTTGCTTGCGACACCCTCTACTTAAGGCGATTTTTGGGACTACGGTCCATTTGATCCTATCGTAGCCGGATTGATTGACGTATTGTTTAAACCGCAATCACGAGTCGCGAGACTGGGCATCAGCAGCACTAGTGAGAGTGGTGGATCGCCATTGCAGTGCTTGTGTGTGTACAAGTGTACGCGTGTCGCGTTGTGGCCTTGTGTGGAGGCACGGCAGTTGATGACAACAGCAGCTAGAGGGCGCTTCGGTCGAACCAGTACAATAACTGTCAATGCCTTGAGACGTACTGATTGAAGAAGGAAACGCAGCCGCGAGAGGACGCCTCTGTTACGAGAACGTATTACCTGATTGAGACGCGAGAGGGCGCCACTGGAGCTGACTGTACTAAGGTGGTGGAACTTCAAGATCGAGACTGGAGAATGAGTGAGCAACAACATAGTGACGTGAAATAAGGTTTGGCAGAATAAACTGTGAGTACTTTTAAATTATTTATAAAGTTGTGGCATCTAGTGAAGAAAAATTTCAAAGTGTTTGGGACTTGTAAAAATTACAGATAGTTTGTAACTTAGAATACATTTGTAGTGAGTAATGTAGACTTAGAAAATTTAAGTAAAATAGTGTTCAGACGACGAATCTATGCCCAATTTTTTTCTAAGTTGATATAATCTAAAACACTTGTAAAATTTTAAGATATCGTCATTGACTTAGAATATTTTGCGTAATTTTGTAACTTGTTTGCTTTGCTTGATTTATTAAAATCATAGACGTTTGGTTTTGTTTGATCTTAGTTTGTAATTAGTTTAGTTTGTAGCTGGAATAGTAATTTTCAATCATGGAATCTTTAGTAAAGTTACAATTAGATAGTAGAAGCATAATTGAAAAAGGTAGAAATAATTTCAAAAAATCACCTAAGGATAGATTAACACAATCATACATTGATACAAGATTGGAAACATTAGAAAATCAATGGGATCAATTTACACAAACACACAGAAAAATATAGAATCAGCTACAGTAACAGATATGAAAAATGCATATTTTGTGAATGAGATTTACGATAAAACAGAAGATATTTACATTAACTATAAATCAGATTTAAAAGAATTAAAAATTAAGCCTAGCACTAGTAGACAAACAGAAGCAAAAAGTTACAATGTCAAGTTGCCTAAAATTTGTTTACTCACATTTTCGGGACAATATACTGAGTGAAGCACATTCCGTGACTTATTTTTATCTCTCATTGATAAAAACAACGCAATTGACGATGTCCAAAAGCTTCACTATTTAAAAGCTCATCTTATTGGCAAAGCAGAACAATTGCTACGACACACTCCTGTTACCGCGTCTAATTATAAAGAATGTTGGTCAGTTTTGACAAGGCGTTATGATAACAAGAAATTCTTATCAAATTGCATGTTAAAGTGCTTTGTAAATCAACCACAAGTAAAGGAGTCGTCGGCATCGATAAAAAAGTTTTTGGACACCACAGTGGACTGTCTTCATGGTTTGCGTACGCTGGGAATTGATGTGAGCTCTTGGGATGTAATGATAATATTTATAATTAGCTCTAAAAATTGTGGGAAAGAGAAATTAGTTCATCGGATGAATTGCCTACCTTTCAAGAGTTTAAGCAATTTTTAGAGTCTAGATTTCGTTCGTTAGAGAATATAGATAATAATCCGAATAAACCAATTGTCACATCAAATAATCGTAATAACACTGCCAAATCGTTTCATGTCAAAACCACAAGTTGTGTCATTGTAAAGAATTCGCAAAGAAAGATTGTGACGACCGTAGTGAGTTTGTCCGAGCAAACAACTTATGTTTTAATTGTTTATGCAAAAATCACTCAGTTTACTTTTGCCGCCAGTCAACCAAATGCCAAATCTGTAAGAAGAAACATCACACATTGCTACATCCCAAAACGATGTCTAAGGCTACTGAACCTGAGGGTTCAGCAGATAAGAATGTTGTAGGCGTAGCGACTACTGCTTCCACTTCTTCTTATCATAGCGAGTGTACCACTAATGTTTGTTGCTTTACAGATGTTCACAGCCAAGGTTTGCTAGCAACAGCCTTGGTAAACGTCGAGTCCAAAAATGGCACTGCTGTAGTTTTACGAGCTCTGATGGATCAGGGTTCGCAGGTCTCTTTCATTACAGAGTCCGCAGTGCAGTTGCTCGGCCTTAGGAAGACACCTGCTCGCACCGACATTCTTCGACTAGGCGATGATGAGGGATCGTCGATACCCTCTCGGTGGATAGTCAGATTTAAACTTCAATCACGCTTAGATCCCACTTTTGTTTTAGAGGTCGATGCTTATGTTTTGAGCAGATTAACAGCACGCCTCCCTGAAAGAAAGATTGTGCAAGTACTGTCAACATTTTCATCCTTCGCGCTTGCAGATCCGACATTCGATACTCCTGGTAAGATTGACTTACTTTTGAGTACTCGTATATTCGGTGAAGTGCTGTTTGAAGGTTTAGTGAAGGGTCCGCCGGGCACACCCGTCGCACAAAACACTAAGCTGGGCTGGATTTTATTTGGTAACGTAGCCGATAAAATCCAGAATGTACCGTTGACACCAAAGCCCGTATGTTACCATGCCATTGCAGATACAGATGTGAATGAGCTATTACGAAGATTTTGGGAGCTAGAGTCCGATTAGGTCTTCAGTTCGCAAGGTTAGTTTAACTGAAGAAGAACAACGTTGCGAAGACTTATTTACTCAGCGACAACTCGCAGAGATGATACTGGTCGATATATCGTCAAGCTGCCTTTTAAGTACGCTGATCCCAAATCTAAGTATGGTAGGTCTGAAATCATAGCCCAAAAAAGATTTCACATGCTGGAACGAAAGCTTTTGAAAAACCCTTTACTCAGGACGCAATACAGCAGTGTCATTAAAGAATACCTGCAACTGGGACATGCAAAGGTTGTTCCTGAGTCGGAGAGAGATACCAATGCTGTCTATTTACCGCATCACGCAGTAGTGAGAAACGACAAAACCACTACGAAGCTCAGGGTAGTTTTTGACGCTTCATGTTCGGGTTGTAACGGAGTTTCATTAAACGAAGACTTAATGGTTGGGCCTACGTTGCAACCTGATTTGCGACAAACTATTATGCTATGGCGCTGCTATCCAATAAGTTTGGTCGCCGACATCATTAAAATGTATCGCCAGGTGAGAATTTCCAAGGATGATGTGGATTATCAACGTATTTTGTGGCGTGACAATCCAGAGTCTGAATTACAGCACCTGCGATTGACACGAGTCACTTTTGGTACATCGTCCGCTCCATACCTTGCGGTGCGCTCCCTACAACAAGTAGCTCGTGACGGACGAAAGGACTTTCCTTCAGCAGCTAGCCGTGTGCTCAGCGATTTTTATGTCGACGATTTGTTGACCGGTTGCGAAAGCGTCTCTGAAGGCGAAGAAATCTATCGCCAAATGAATGAGTTACTCAGTGGCGGAAGTTTCCAGCTCCAAAAGTGGTCAAGTAGTAACATAGAACTAGTGAAAGGGATAACGAAAGGGGCAGTAGAGATGAAGGAAGATGTAGAATTTAATGTAGATAATTTTGGGATTGACCTGGGATCGAAAATCGGATCGTTTTAAATACACTGTCCATCTTCCCCAACTGGTAACACCCGTGACTAAGCGTAGACTCATATCGGACATCGCTCGATTATTTGATCCTCTTGGTTGGATAGCTCCGGTTATAACCAAAGCCAAGGTGCTTATTCAGCGTGTGTGGCTGGCTGGTATTGGATGGGATGATGAGCTCCCCGACAGCATACTCAAGGATTGGCTTAGTTATAGGAATAGTCTTCACAACCTTAGTGCTTTCCATTTGCCGAGGTGGGTAAATTCAAGTCGTAATGACACTATTGAGTTGCAAGGGTTCTGTGACGCATCCAATATGGATTATGCAGCTGTAGTTTATATAAGGTGTGTAGATTCCAATGGAATAGTTCATGTCAGTTTATTGGCATCTAAAACTAAGGTAGCTCCAGTCAAGGTGGTTTCTATACCACGCTTGGAATTATGCGGCGCGGTGCTGCTCTCAAAACTTATTTCAGAAGTTTCGGGTGCCTTAGGTGTAGCCAAAGAAAATGTTCATGCCTGGACTGACTCCTCAGTGGTTCTCGCCTGGCTGAGTAGCCACCCCAGCCGTTGGAACACGTTCGTGGGCAACAGAGTATCGGAAATTCTCTCAACCATGGAGAATATCCAATGGTCTCGTATCCAGTCTAAGGATAATCCTGCAGACTGTGCGTCTCGAGGTATGAACTCTTCAGAATTTGTTGACTTTGAGTTGTGGAAAGAAGGTCCTACATGGTTAATAAATAAAAAGATAAATTATAACAAATCAAGTATAGGAGAAACTAATTTAGAAGAGAGGAAATCAAAGTTAGCATTTAATGTGGTAGTTAATGAACAGATAGAAAACAGTACAATAGCAAAATTTTCATCACTTAAGAGATTAATTAGAGTAATAGCCATATGTAGAAGATTTTCAAAATTGAAAAATAAAAGTAAAGATAGAGGTGGTCTTATAAGCTTTTCAGAAATTAACGAAGCACTTTATACTTGTGTTAAACTCTGTCAAAAAGATTATTTTAAGGAAGACATAGAGAGTCTACAAAAAGCTGGCCAAGTTGAAAGAAAAAGTAAACTTATCTGTCTCAGTCCTTATCTGAATAACAACCACATTCTACGAGTAGGCGGTAGACTACAGCGTGCTCATCTCTATGACGATATGAGACATCCTATCATCATACCCTATAAGTCTCATTTTACGACACTGTTGATAGGCGATGCTCATGAACGTACGCTGCACAGTGGACCACAGCTATTGTTAAATTATTTAAGAAACCAATATTGGATCGTTAATGCTAGGAATGCAGTTAGAGGTTATGTACGGAAATGTGTACGTTGCATTAGATATTCTGCACGAGGTATTCCACCGCTAATGGGGCAATTACCATCCGCCAGAGTTAATGCTTGCCGACCTTTCTACAGAAGTGGCGTGGACTATGTAGGTCCTATCAGCGTTAGACCCACAAGAGGTCGCGGTTATCACTCCACTAAAGGATATATCTGCCTTTTTGTATGCATGGCTACTCGAGCCATACCTCTAGAAATGGTGAGTGACATGACGTCACAAGCCTTTTTAGCATCCTTTAAGCGCTTTGTATCCCGTCGTGGTCATTACGGAGAGCTCTGGAGTGATAACGGCACTACTTTTGTGGGGGCTAATTAAGAGCTAAAGGC
Organism: Euclidia mi; assembly: GCA_944739405.2. Lineage (NCBI taxonomy): Eukaryota > Metazoa > Arthropoda > Insecta > Lepidoptera > Erebidae > Euclidia > Euclidia mi. Next base: position 38,262,479 of record OX123198.2, read on the forward strand.
TCTTTTCTGCCACGAAAGGTCTGGTGTAGCATCCGACATCGCTGACTGGTTGGCAACCAACGGGACTGAGTGGCACTTCATTCCAACCCACTCTCCAAATTTTGGAGGGCTTTGGGAAGCTGGAGTGAAGTCCACGAAACACCATCTAAAGCGGATGATAGGTACTAGCACTCTTACGTTTGAAGAGATGATGACAGTTCTTGCACAAATTGAGGCTTGTCTCAATTCCAGGCCAATCTCTGCACTGAGCAACAGTCCTGATGACCCGTCCCCTATAACTCCAGGCCATTTCTTAGTAGGTGAGCCTTTGCTGCTCGTACCAGAAGCCAACTTCGAAAATTCTAACATTAGCACGCTGAAGAGATGGCATTTGACACAACGCATGGTTCAGGACTTTTGGCGCAGGTGGTCCTGTGAATATCTAGTACAGTTCCACCACAGATACAAGTGGTCACACCAAACTCCCGAACCAGACGTAGGAAGTGTGGTGCTGGTAATGGAAGATGATTTACCTCCGGCAAGGTGGCTTTATGGTATCATTGTTGAAAAACACACGGGCTCGGACAAGGTCACGAGGGTTGTTTCTTTGCGCTGTAAGGGATCCATAATAAAGAGACCGGTCTCTAAGTTAGTTATTCTACCGATCACTGAGTAATTACATTATTTACATTGTCGATATTGATATATTGCATTTGCATTATTTTGTGTTTAAACTGTTTTATATCGTGTATTTGTAGTATAAGCAGATTTAGTTAGGTTTGTTAAGATAAAGTACATTCAGTCCATTAGCTCTGATAACGTCCATCAGTTATTTGTTTGATATAAGTTTTCTCATGGTGGGCGGTTATCTATTTGTATTTTTGTAATCAGATCTTTGTTTATTGTTATGTCCATTCTGTCCATGGTGGGCGGAATGTTCAATGTTTACTGAAAAGTTTGACATGCCGCTCGGTAGATGGCGTTGTACCAGATTTGTATATTTCTGAATCGCGCTATCAAGATTCTCCGCGGGCAGTATATAAGGTCTGGTTGATTCAATAAACTTTGTACTCGCTTGGGAACGTGTTTCACTTACGACACCCTCTCCTAAAGGCGATTTTTGGGACTGCGGTCCAACAACAATATGCAATTAGCAATACAATTACAGTAAATTGAAGATCAACTGTTTTTGCCCTTAGGCTAATATTATTTTCTTCCAATGTGTTACTTTAAATAAGTCAAAATGTATAATTTAATAAATAGTATTTGACTCTGTTGATAAACAATTTCCATATTATATCGTAACTAATAGAGAAGTCTCGAGGACCCGTTGTCTTCGAGACTTTTCCGAAGTGCATGTAACTCTCTTCCACACCCATGACGCCCAGTTAAACGCCATTAATGTTTTGCTTGCCATAAGATAATATTGTAGTCGTATGTCGGTCCAATGTGATCAAAACCATATAACATTATTCAAATTTACATTTATTAGCATTACCAATATACAAGTCAATGTCCGTGTGGTGACGGATTAAGAATACGGTATGTCACCACCCCATATTATCCCATGGGTGTCGTAAGAGCCGACAGAGGGAGCATATTATGCAGAGAATAGCACTGTAAGAGAAGAAAATCTTGATACAAACCCTATACCAACCCGTTTGGCCAGCGTGGTATAGTAGGCCAATTTCTCCTTTCAAAGGAGAGGCCTAGTCCAGCAGTGGACTGTTAAAGGCTGATGATGATGATGATATACAAGTATTTTCCCCAAAACCCTTCATAAATCTTTCGAAGCATCACTTCTTTTCCTTCTCCACACTGTCACGTAGCCTCCCACAAGTAATTTATTAAACAAATACTTTCAATAAAGGCCCTAATAAAAATAGTTGGTTACTTTTAGTCTGAACTAGTTCGCGGGCGTTGCACAGACAAGATGAATAAGTTATAAGACTCTTTGACATCCATAAGAGCAGGTGATAGAGTAGCTAAGAAAACACCTAGAGTTAGGACGTGCAGGCTGCTTTGGCCACTATCAATTTATCGAAAGAATTTTCTCTAATATACCTCATTTAGTAAATGAAAGAAAACAGCTACCAGATGGTTTTCACACTAACTTTTTATTTGCAGAGGTGTCGTAAAAGTGTAGTGATCGAATTTGCCATGGAAGCCATTTTTATTTGGCATTTACATTGGCAGTATCGGGTTTACGAGTGCAGGGCGGCCAATTGATCGCAAGAGTGAAGCAACACTGAAATTGAAGTGCTCAAGCGAGTACGACGTAGCCGTAGGTGCACATCTCACAAATTGCTTACACAAAGCGTTAAAATACACTTATTTTATTAGGCTGTTTTTCCTTACATGTCTTCCAAACTTTAAACATGCATTCATGTGTATATAGTTCTTCCTTATTTACTATAATTTGGCCGCCGATTCAAGAGAACGCCACTTTAAGTTGTGACATAGTTTGTAATATTTTAGTATTTATGTCTGTGATATTTTCATGACAGATTACTAAACCTTGAAGAAGTATAACACATTCACTTAGAGCTAATTTTGCACATGAAAAATAAAAATGACTATTATATTTATATGAAGATAATCGCAGAGTATAGTACATCAGCTTTTACGTCTTTAATTTGTGATATGAAAGCTATGCCACCATACATCGGTCTGGAATGCTGCAGGGTCTGTCAGGGCCCCTCTCTCCGACTAGCATTTACTGACTTGTTCCGGTAGAATCCCACGAATACCCTTAGTACTTTTTACTTTTGTGATTAGAAAGTAAGCTAATTATAATTTTGTAAAATGCTTATACACCACTATTTTTTAATTAGTACAAAAACTTTAAGGGCAGATTAGCGAAGATATTATTATCATATATGTGACGTAAGAATTTCATAATATCAATAAAGAGCAAAGTTATTATCATTTGTTTATTGTAGAAAATCTCACTTAAATCATAGTCATATTTTACAATCCATTCACTAATTCATTGATAATATTCCATCCTGCTCATTCGCATTCTCTCTGTCGCACTTATGATGTAGGTAGCCATAGAAAATAAAATGAAGAAAAATAATAAATGTAGGTAGTTATTTTTTAATTTTGTTAATTCATACTTCATTCGGACTTAGGACCGGTAAAATTTATCGTTTAACAAGTAATTCAATACGGAGGTATGTAATTAGAAAGCAAACAAATATCAAAATAAAAGAAGGTGTTCTGGACTAAAAGAAAAGAGTAATTTTGGCGTATTTATAAAGTTAGAATCATGTGCTATTTACAAATATTATTTTATCATCATCATGTCAGCCTAGAGACGTCCACTGCTGGACATAGGCCTTCCTCAAGGCCCGCATCAAATTATTATTAACTTAAGTACGTATTATTTACCAAGCTTACAAGTATTTCCATTGTCCTTTGAAATGTCCACCACCGCTGTCAAAAGCATCTTATATGCACTGTTCTAATTGTTTGACACTGACCGGCTCACTTTTGTACACTGACAATAAGATGTCTATGGGTACACAGCTGCACTCGCGATTTTTCCACTCACAAAGTACGCACGAAGCATAGCTACATACTCCCGTGATATGAACTGATATGATAGGCCATCGCGTCGGGCAAACGTAGACAAACAATTAACTTTTGCAACGAAATTAGATACGCTCACTTTCGCTAGCAATTTAGCACTGTTTGTCGCATCGTCGGGGCGAGGCGTAGGCGCAGAAGGGCGGAGGGGGGGAAGGAATTTATCAATGGGTCACTTTACTATGATAGTACGCGGGTCGGTCATAGTATTAGTTATGCATTTACCAATTATCACGTATTTTTGTGGACAGTTTTGAGACAGTTTTGGGACTTAATGTTTTTATTCTTTAACTACATAAATATGATCAGTTAAAGATACCTAGTGCTCTGTTAAATTTTTTGTACTAATTAAAAAATAGTGGTGTATTTATTATTTTACATCTGAAATTATCAGCCTGTTACTGGGAAACTGGCAAAACCGACAGTACATAGCAAGTATTCCTAGAATTTCATACTCGTATTACTTGCAATGTCTATTTACCTTAGCGACGTGCTAAATAGTGTTGAGGATTTATAATTACAGGTACTCTCTATACATTTATTTTTTAAACATTTATTTCTCTATACATTTCTCTATTTCTATGTATAATATGTAGGTATTCCAAAAAAATATATATATGTATTAGCTATGTGTGTTTATCCATTATCTACTACCCAAAACACAAGCTCTGCTTAGCTTGGGACTAGATGGTTATGTGTGTTTGTGGTAGAATATTATTATTATTATTTACTAGGTACCTTAGAACACTTACACTGTCTAAAAAATACTTTAAACTAGAACTTATAAGTTGTATACATACATACTATATACATACATAATATATTTTAATGTGTACATGTATGGTGTGTACACATGTGTAGAGCCCGGCTCACCAGCACGCGGTTCCATTGTTAGCAACTCCAGCAGTTCCCAACGCAGGTATCGAGCGTACCCGGTCTTATAATAACGCCACATAACATACAATATAGCCACCAGGATACATGCTATTGTAATTAGCAGGTATGTCTCGTGTCGCATATATACTGATGCAAGCGACTGTTTTTGCGTAGTGGCAGCACTATTTCCAGCGCCGTTTTGAGCAATAACTATTTCATCTGTGTTTCTTCTACTAGGTGAAGAACCCATTGTATTTTATTCAACTGATCTTATTCACTTAGATATGGATTCACAGTGTAAAACGCACCACAGGCTTAATAACTCGTCCAAATCTCGATACCTTAGTGTCATTGTTTACATTTGCCGTTGCCTTTTGACGTGACAACGTCTTATAAATTGATTTGCCGGGTGACACTTCAAGAAACTGCGTTACGCTCCGCTCACGTTATGCGCTCACAATGAGAGCGAGTGAGAGGCACGCGTCCCGCCTAAGAGCGAGAGAGACAGACATAAAAAGTGAAAGGCACGCGTCTTTCATCCTTCTTCCTACTATACGAATGAATATTCACATTAAAATTATTTTACCACTCAAAGTCGTTGTCACGTAAAACTTTCGCCCGTATACCGACTTTACAGGCAACCAACTGGTTTTTAGGAGCATCTGAGCCTTCTTGTGTCACTATCGAATAAGCTGGTTTTTATCAATTAATACTAACTACTTTCGGCGTATCTGCTTGCATGATTTTAAAATATTTTTCTGATTTTTCAATGACCTTACATACATACACACATTACATACATAGACTCACGCCTGTTTCCCCGAAGGGGTAGGCAGAGGCATATTAAATGCCCACTATTCGCCAGTGTTTTGATCCCACGTAATAGGTGGCGAGCCTATTGCCGCTTATCGGGATATTTTGTTTGCCAGAGCCCCGTCCGTTGATCGGCAGGTGCACCACTTACAGGTGAGGTTGGCTTGGGACGCTAAGTTCTTGGTGGGTACCCTATGCACCACACTTTGTCCATGCGCATAAATACATGGGTGCAACCTTTTAATTCAGAGTGAATAAAATTTTTTCCTTGGTGTAACTCCTTTCTTGGAACGGAACCTAAATGTGATATTTTTCTGCGTAATGCTTGCACTAACAAAACATTGTCGGAGGTTTCTTGCCTTAGCGGCTGGAAAAAATCTCCAGGCAATCGCAGTGCTTCACCTAAAACCATCTGTGCAGCGCTCGTTTGCGAATCGACTCTCAGACACGCTCTTAATCCTAATAGGATTTTTGGTAACTCTGAGACCCATTGTTCAGTTTTGCCTCTGCACATAAGTGCAGCCTTGAGGGATCGGTGCCATCTTTCCACGATGCCATTCGACTGCGGGTGATACGCTGTTGTTCTAAATTTATGTATACCCATCCTCTTGGCTAAATGCATGAACAATTGCGATAAGAAGTAAAGCCTTGATCAGTGGTTAAGTTCAAAGGGCATCTGAATAGCGATAACCATCCGGAGTACAAAATATCCGCTACTGTTTCGGCTGTGATATATTTAGCAGGGCTAAGCTTCCGACCATCCCGTTTTCCTATCCACCATAATCACTAAATAAGGATAGCCATTGCCATAGGTAAGTGGTCCAACAATATCCACATGCAGATGGTCAAATCGTTCACGGTATACAAAATGACCGTGGGGTGATACCGTGTGCCTCTGTATTTTTTATTTTTAACAATCTACGCAACCTTTGACCCATTCCGTCACGTCTTTATTCATGCTTTGCCATATATATCTGTCTTGCATCATCCTTCTAGTCGTACGTGTGCCCGGCTGACTAATTCCGTGTACCACGTTAAAAGCTGATACATGAAATTCTTTGGGCAAATATGGGCTCGATTCCATGATACTTCGAACTGTATTGTTTCGTTACAATTAGGTATCAATATTTTCTTAAATGTTAATGATTTCGACTTCATAATGTTTTGTAGCTCGCCATCATGACCCTGTGCTTCGGCTTACTTGTCGTAATCTTGTCAAATAATCGTCAACAGTATTTTCCATGGCGGCAATATGCCTTATCTCTGTCGAAAATTGCATTTTGAAGTCCAATTGCCTTATACTCCATGGCGTGTCGTTCTTACTAACTGTATTTTTCTGTAACGAGTAAACTATGGGCTTATGATCGGTATATATTGTAACAGGTCTCCCTTCAATAAATGCTCGAAAGTGTTTAATATCAAGGTAAATGGCCAACAACTCTCTATCATATGTCGAGTACCGTTGCTGCGTTTCGCTTAATTTCGTAGAAAAAAGTCTCAATGGTCTCCACGCATTGCCTTCTCTTTGCTGCAATACTGCTCCTGCACAGGTGTTGGAATAGTCAGTCATGAGAGCAATCGGCGCATCTGGCGACGGAAATGACAACTTCACTTTTAACTCTAACTCCGCTTTTTAGGCTTTGTTTACACTGTTTAAATGCCTCGATACTTTCGTCCGTCCACGGAATCGATTATCTTTCTTTTTGGTATCATGAAGAAACACGTTCATATTCGCTTGTATTCCCGCAGCTTTAGGTAAATGTCGTCTGTAGAAATTTATCATTCCGAGAAAACGACGAAGTTCCTCAACTGTCCTCGGCCTTGGAAACTCAGTTATGACCTTAATTTGACTGTCCAACGGCTTCATACCTTCCTTTGACATACGATATTCCAAAAAATCTATTTCCGACTTGCCAAATTCACACTTGGATTAATTTATTGTGATTCCATATTTGTCTAATCGCTGTAAATCTTCTCGTATGTGACGTCGATGCTCATTTTCCGTTGATGACGCAAAGATGTCATCATCAATGTGTGTAAAAACGAAGTCAAGATTCCGTAGCACTTCATCTTGCATGAAGCGCTGAAATGTTTGCGCCGCTCGCTGTGCGAAAACTGAAACCTAATCGTAAAAATTCGAACAAACCGAATGGCGTTGTTACTGCGATCTTTGGAATGTCCTCCTCATGTATGAGAATATTATGGTAAGCCCGTTGGATGTCAATTTTTGTAAATATATTCTTCCCGTGTAATAAATAACTACAATCTTGAATGCGCGGTATCGGGTATCGATCCGGTTTGGTGATTGCGTTCAGTGCGCGGTAATCGCCGCACGGTCTTAGCTCGCCGTTCTTTTTCGTAACGACATGAAGAGGGCTCGCCCAGTTGCTCTTAGAGGGCCTGCATATCCCCATCTCTTGCATGCGTTGAAATTCGGCCTTGACTTTGTAGTATTTATCCGGCTGTAAAGGTCTTCGGCGCGCAAATACTGCTGTGCCCGAAGTCTCGATACGACGTACAACCGAATGATAAGGAGCGTCCTTGAAACATATTGGTTTCGTTACGTTGGGAAATTCGGCTAAAATGTCACTAAATTCGTTTTTACAATCAATTGTTCTCACTGACGGTTTACTTTGCGCTGTCACAGACGCAATAGTTTTTAGATTAGTCACTGAGTTGATAAGTTTTTTATTGTTCATGTCCACTAAAAATTTGTAATGGGCTAAGAAATCAGCACTGAGTATGGGTTGCTTGACTTCTGCCAACACAAATGACCAACGAAATGGTCGCCGTAACCTAAAATCTAATTCCAATGACTTAACACCAAAAGTCTTAATTTCACTATCGTTCACAGCGTAAAGTTTATAGTCCTCACATTTAGCACTAGCAACACGATTTTTATTTATCGGCAGCATTGAAATGTTCGCACCGGTGTCTACCAAAAACCGAAGTCCGCTGCTATCATCCGTAATACATAATCGGGGAACAAGAGCTATAGTGCAAATCTCCACCTGCGAATGCACCAGATCTAGTTTTCCTTCTTGTCTGTTTTTGGCCACGCGCACGGTTCTACACATTTCCTAGCTCTATGGCGATATTTGAAATGGTAAACACACAGCCAGTCCGTACTATCAGGTGAACGACGTGTCGTATTGCGCCCGCGTGAGTTGGATCGTAATCGGAAGCGGTATTGATGATGATTTCTATTACAGGAACAGTTTCTATCTTTCTCCAAATCTCTTTTCATGCTTAATTTGGCTATTTCAGCCAGAATTAATGCACTGTCGCTGTTCGTGCTTGTACTCTGTAAAGCTTGCACTTCCGTAACCTGTAATGGTCGCGCAGTCTCAACAACCTTGTCCGCTATTGCCGCTAAATGCTCCAAGTTCTTTTCTTCACTCCCAGCTAATACTCTTCGAAAAGATGTCGGCAGATGTCCTTGCCACATTATTATTAGCGTCTCGTCGGGTATCTTTTCTCGAGCCAGTTCTCTCATAGGTCTGGGTAGTTGAGAAGGTTTTTGGTCTCCCAACTCCATCTCACTCAAAAGCTTCTGAAACAGTCGAATCTCAGCCTCTTCATAAACTTTGAGTAAGCGCTCGTTTAAGGCCTCGAATTTCTTCGCCTCAGGTGGTTTGATATGAATGTCGCTGACCTGCTGGATTACATGTTTGCCCAATTTAGTGACTAACATGTTGTATCTTGCTTCATCGCTCATTTTCTACAGTGCTAGTACAGCCTCGCACTGTATGAACCAAAGCCTCGGCTGATCGACCCAAAATTCGGGTATACGTGAGGAAACACTCACAACACCTACTTCTGCTGACCCGCTTACACTTGGTTTCATTTGGCTATCCTGCTGAGAAGTACCTGACCTCAGCAAAACATAGTGACATTTAGGATCGAAATAAAATCGGTTGTAGAATCATATCCAAGCGTTATTTCGTCCCTGTTGTATTCAAGACTTTTATCCTAGTGCCTGCGACAAGTGCGTGTAGCTCAACCCGCACTAGACTAATCAGTTAGAGTTAACTCAAAATCTGTTATAGAATCATCATAGTCGTCCCAGCGTTACGCCGGTCGCATCCCAAACTTTCACTATAGAGCCCGAGGACTACTTTTTAGTCTTGCCAAATTTGACATTAATCTGCCATAGAATATCACGGAATTAATTATCATTGGTCTAAGATCCCGTAAGACTATAGTAGCTATCTCCACTAAGCTAGTACTGCCTTCTAGCAAGTATATCTAAAACAAATCATGCTATCACTCACCGTATACCAACAAACAGTTCACATAGAGCAAGACAAGTAAACACCAGTTTCGAACTATGTCATTAACACCGGTAGACGATGTACTGTCGTCCCCACAAGCCCTATAGTACTGAAAACTGAGATATCTAGCTGCCACAATTGCACACACATAGGCTAGGTATAGACCTATGAGCCAATGTGTTTGAAATAGAATTAGTTTTTATTATAAGTCAAATCGATTAGATCGATTGAGTAACATTTTGTTTAGTCTATTGAAAATTTCTGACAATGGTCACACTGAACTGTCACTTCCGTCCTTCCGCTTGAAAAATTAACACGCCGTTTGCAAGCTCGCGTGCCTTGTACCTAAATTAAATTGATCGCCCTTTGAATTAACGCGAATTGAATCAACTTGTAATTAACTTAATACGTAATTGCCGCTTTTGACTTCCGGCAAGGTTTGTTGTAAATTGATGACATATTGAACTTTTGTGAAAAGTTTTGTGAACCGCTAACGTGCATCGTGGTCTAGAGAAGGACTTCGCCGAATTGTAAACTGGTATCTATTGATTCTCTTGTTATTTTGGCCAAAATTATAAGTTAATCTATAGGTCCACCTCAAGAACATCACCAGGAGCTATAAGGTAAAATTTTCATATAACTAAGATTTTAAGTCATCGCTGTGCTACCACAGTGAAGGTGTTTAGATAAATTGTCTATCGTGGTCAGGTGGATGTATTACAGCTTCCACTGCAACTCTGTTCTCAACAGTTTCCCACCTGGCTGCGGTAACTCTAGACATAATTTTTGGTGCAGAGCTGTAGTTGAAATTTAGTCGCTGTTGCATTACTGAGTATAAACTCAGATTGGTATGAGCTTGTATCTTATCACCTTGTAGACAGTATTGTAGTGTTTGTCAGGTCAGTTATTGTCTAAAATACATAATATTTAATTGTATAAGTTGACCTAGATAATTTGAAACACATTGTCACATAACCTCAATCAGTAATTGTTGATTTGTATTGTTGAAAAATCTAACTTAAATTTTTTGTTGCATTAATAAGTCAGTTTGTTTGGATACATAACAGCTGTATGTATCAAAAAATTTAGTAAATTTAGTTTATTGCATATATTCATAAACATAACAACCAACTTGACCTTGCCACTTGGGCGGGTCACATTAATAAACTTTGTTTTGTTTATAGACAATATTCCTAGGTAACACATATTCGTGCTTACTTCCTATTGTATATCTCAAATAACACAGCGAGTCTGTCTGTTGCAAGTAATTAGTTAATTTATTTGAATATTTAAATTTAATTAACTTATTTGAGGTTTCAACTTTGATAGCTTTGACTTTGTTTTGTGTCAATATATATTGAAACTATTAATTTTGTTGGGCAGTAAATACCTGCCACTTGCTTGTACCAGCAGTAAACAGGCTAATACCTTGTTGGTTTCAAAGAATTAACAAATATTAAGCTTTGCTTGTTAATTTTATTTAACGCTTGTCCGGGCTCTTTTGAATTTTGATTATGTCAGCTATCAAGGACTTGCGTGCGGCTGCTGGTGCTATTGCATCAGATTTGCGCTGGTTTGCCTCGGCCAGTGCTTTAGTGAACCGGCCTGATCGCCAGCAGGCCTTACTTCAGAGGTACGAGCGGATTGACGATCGCCTGGCAAGTGTGGAACAGCAATTCCGCACTTTCAGCACTTGCTGTCTTGAAGTGTCAATCAATGATTTCACCGCTGACCAGCGAAATAAGGTCAGCGAAGACTATGCCCAGGTCTTAGACCTGTATGATGCTGTCTCCAATACTGCGAGACAACTAGTTGCCGATAGGGAAGGGCAACCCGGCCTGAAGCAGGAGCTTCCTAGGTCAGCACCGGGGCTGGTGAGTAGGCTACCTACTTTGGACCTCCCCCATTTTGATGGCTGCCTAGGAAGCTACCTGGGCTTCGTTAATTTGTTCGACAGCCTAGTCAATGATAGGGCTGACCTTCGGCCGGCACAAAAGTTGGCCTATCTAATGTCGGTTCTGGATGGAGAGGCTAAGGGCCTCATCCAGCATCTGCCCGTGTCTGACGAGGCGTACCAGACGGCTCGGGACCTAATTACCCGTAGGTACCATAATAAGCGTGGCCTCGCCGATACGCACATCGAGCAGATTTTGGGTTTGCCGACGCTCACCCGGGTCTCTGGGTTGCGCACCCAACTGTTGAACCCGCTCTTGGTGGCCGTCAACGCACTTAAGTGCCTTGACCTGCCCGTAGACCAATGGTCCTATCTATTGGTGCACATTGTGCTGAAAAAGCTGCCTGCCGACCTGAGGTCGCGTTTTGAACAGCGCTTTGGTGGGGATAGCGCGACCCATCAAGGGTGCCCAAGGGGGGCACCCTTTGCTGACCTGGAGAGGTTCCTGGAGGATGAGTGCCGGGTCTTGGACAACTCCGGTGGTGACACGCCGGCTAAGACGCAGCCGCCCAAGGTCAAGGAGCAGGCTCGCGGTCACACCCGAGCCAATGTTGACCGGCGCCCTCCTCGCTTTGCGGTCACGCAGAGCCCAGCGGAGTGCTCTTACTGCAAGGTCACGGGGCACAGAACGGCCAGTTGCAGGGCATTTTTGGACCTTCATGTCGCCTCTCGTAGGCGCATCGCGAATGCCCGCCGCCTTTGCTTCTCTTGCTTGGGGTCCCACTACCAGCGAGACTGCCCAAACTCTCGCCCCTGTCCTCACTGTGGAGGACAGCATTTGGACATTCTCTGTATGAATGCCAGAGAGGTTGGCCGCTTGTCCAACCAGCCGACGCCGCGCACGGGCGGGTGTTTTGAAGGTGGCAGCCGAGGCTCACCGGCGCGTAGCCGAGAGTCGCCTCGCTCAATTGATCGCCACTCGCCCCGCTTGGAGAACCGTAGCGTGCGCACGCCTCCTCTCTCTCGCGCACCTGAATGTGCTGTTCAGCGTCACCAGCACCATGACTGCTGCCCCAGGTATTCCCCTCCTTTGGCGGAGCGTCCCCGCCTTGACTCGCGCCCACCTCGTTTTGGGCGGGTGCGTCATTATGACCCCCCACAGATGGCGCGCGGATCAAGTCATCGCGCCTTTGAGGACTTCAAACCGCACCCTCGTTTTTACTTGCCTGGTCCTGGCCTACGGTCGCCGCCCAGGCAACAATAGGTCATTGACCCCTGCCCTATAACGCCAACCTTCCCCATTGAGACCGTTATCCTACCAACGGTTGCTGTTAGGGTCTGGGGACCCACGGGGACCTCTGTTGTTGTCCGTGCTATATTGGACACAGGTTCACAAGGTTGCATTGTTTCCACTTATTTGGTAGGGAAGGTTAAATTAAATATGGGTTTATTTCCAAATTGTATACGGGGCATAGGGGACGTAGCCTCTAATGTTGAAGGGCAAGTTAAGGTTTTGTTTGGCCCTGTTGAATCTTCACACCCGACGATTAAAACCTCGGCTATTGTGTTGAAGAATATTTTGGGAATGCACCCACAGAAACAGCTACCCGCTGCTGTGGTGATTTTGGAACTGGCAGACCCCAAATTTGACGCACCGGGACTATTCGACTTGTTGATTGGCTCTGATGTCCTCGGTGGAATTTTGATTGATGGGAAACGGGTCTTGGTGCCAAATGGTTTGACTGCCATCCCGACCATATTTGGATTTGCTTTGATGGGACCTGTACCTAGGGACCCCCCTCCACCCGAACTTGATAATTTGTTGGCTGTAGGCTCTGCTCTCTCTGATGCAGTTCAGAGGTTTTGGGAGGTAGAGGAGCCCCCTCAAGCTGCCCGTTTGAATCCAGAACATGAGGAGTGCGAGCTGTTCTTCCAGAACAACACTGGTCGACTCCGTTCTGGTCGGATTATTACTAGGCTACCCTTCTTGTCTGTTCGGCCTCCGCTTGGTGAGTCACGACCTTTAGCCGAAAAGAGATTGTTGGCTATGGAGCGCCGCATGGGTCGTGATCCGGAGCTCAGACAGAAGTACATTGAGTTCATGAGAGAATATGAACAATTGGGACACATGTCAGTGTCAACTTTGGATTGGCGTTCGGTGGAGCATTACTTTTTCCCGCATCATGCGGTATTGAAGCCATCGACTGGCAAGCTGCGCACAGTGTTTGATGGTTCTGCGCAGACTTCTACAGGCTTCTACCAGTGCTTGCATTCTGGTCCCAAGTTGGTCAAGGAGCTTTGTGACGTCATCACCAGCTTCCGACGACATTAGGTTGTCTTTGTGGCCGACATAAAAATGATGTTCAGGCAGACGATTATCCACCCTGATGACCGTCGCTTCCAGCTGATCCTTTGGAGAGAGTCTCCTCGCGATCCCATGGTCGTCTACGAGCTCAATACTAATACGTACGGGTTAAGGTCAAGCCCCTACTTGGCAATACGTTCTCTTTGGGAGCTCGCAGACCGCGAAGGCTTACGTTTCCCACGAGCCTCCGCCATCTTGAAGGACGATATTTACGTCGATGACATTTGCTCGGGCGCCTCCACGGCGGACGAGGCGATCCTCCTGCGGGACGAATTGAGAGGTATTTTGGCCTCCGCTGGTTATGAGTTGCGTAAATGGATTTCCAACTCACCAGCGCTTTTGGAAGGCTTGCCAGAGGATCATCAGCAAGATCCACATTTGTTTGAGATTGTTGACAACCCCGCCATGATGGCTGTTCTCGGCGTTCAGTACAGACCAGTCCAAGACATCTTTACATATAACGTAGACTTGAAATTGCCGTGTTCTTGGACTAAACGTCTCGTATTGTCTACTGTCGCCAGAACCTTTGATCCGAACGGTTGGATCTGTCCAATTATATTTTGGGCAAAATGCTTCTTGCAGAAGCTTTTGACAGCAGGATTGACCTGGGACGAACCTCTGCACGGCACTCTTGTTGAGGAATGGACCTCCTTTGTATCCTCACTTCCTGCCATCAACGAGATCTCCTTGCCTCGTCCCATCCTTCCTCCCGGGAAGTACAAGGCCACCCTTCACGGGTTTTGTGATGCCTCGGAACGTGGTCTCGCGGCCGTGGTGTACTTGCGCACAGTTAGTGCATCAGGTCAGGTGAGGGTTTCCCTGATCATGGCGAAGAGCAAGGTTGCACCCCTTCGGACATCTCTGACCATTCCGAAATTGGAGCTCTCGGGAGCAGCACTACTTGTACGCTTATTGAACCACGTGTCTAACACTTTGGGTAAAAGCATTTGTATTAATGGGACCTACGCCTGGACAGACAGCCAAATTGTTCTTTGTTGGTTGAAGGCTTTTGTTCACACCTTGGAGGTATTTGTCGCTAATCGCGTTTCCCAAATCCAGAAATCCGAAGTCAAACTTATTTGGAGACACGTGCCAGGTGAGCTCAACCCCGCTGATTGTGCCTCGCGCGGATGCTTGACGCCTAGTTTGATAGGTCATTCGCTGTGGTGGAGTCCGGAATGGTTGAGTCGACCAGAAACTGATTGGCCTCGAACGCCAGTTTTGAATACTTCTAATTTGCCAGGTCTACGAACACTCGCTCTTGAGAATGTAGAATGCGCCTTCGACCCCGATTTTTTGATGAATCGTTACAGCTCCCTCGACAAGTTGTTAGGTGTCACTGCTTGGATAAAGCGTTTTGTTTTTTAACCTTAGGCTCCCACAACAGAAACGTCTGACACCCTTTCTCTCTCCACAGGAACGACAGGAGTCCCTCACCTTTTGGGTTCGTTCTGTGCAATTGGCGCATTTTGAGAAGGAGATTGCTATCCTTAAATCAGGGAGATCGAAATTGTCGGGAGCTGTCTCTAAATTGAACCCCTTTTTGGACGAAACGGGTCTCTTGCGCGTTGGAGGGCGTCTCAAGAACGCCAACCTCCCTTACGGGGCACGTCACCCCCTTTTGTTACCCAAGGACGGTCATTTGGTACGCTTGTTGGTAACTGACCGTCACCTCAAAAATTCGCATGCTGGTTGTAATGCGCTCTTGGCCATTTTGCAACGCGAATTTTGGATCTTGTCTGCCCGAAGAATTATTCGGAGTGTAGTCTTTCGCTGCATCCCTTGCTATAAGCTCAAGGCTTCTACCATGCAGCCGTTGATGGGGGACTTACCGGCAGATCGCGTAACTGAGAGCAGGACGTTTGACGGTGTTGGCACGGACTTCGCAAGTCCCTTTTTGGTGAAAACGTCGACACTTCGAAACAGCAAGACTGTTAAGGCCTACTTGTGTGTTTTTGTTTGTCTCTCCACAAAGGCCGTACACTTAGAACTGGTCTCCTCGCTTACGACCGAGGCGTTTGTAGCCACAAATGACAGATTTGTATCCCGCAGAGGGATGCCTTCCTTGATCCGTTCTGACTGCGGCACTAACTTCAAGGGCACCTATAATTATTTGAATGATGTTGTTAATTTCCTTGAAACCAACAAAGCTGATATAGGTGATAGGCTTGCCCGACGTGGGATAAATTGGTTGTTTTCCCCACCAAATTGTCCACACTGGGGTGGTATATTTGAGGCCGCCGTAAAATCGGCCAAAACACACTTGCGCAGGACAATCGGTGAATCTGTCCTTACATTTGAGGAACTCGCAACTGTGTTTTGTAAGATTGAGGCCGTTTTGAACTCTCGGCCATTGTGCCCGATTTCCTCAGATCCGAATGATTTGGAGGCCCTTACGCCGGGCCATTTTTTGATTGGTCGCCCACTTGTCGCCTTGCCTGAGTACCCCTACATTGATACGAGACCTGGTCGTCTCTCGCGTTTTGAATTGGTACGCCAGATTACTCAGAGCTTTTGGAAACGCTGGAATTTGGAATATTTGCACATACTCCAGCAACGCGTTAAGTGGACCGACAAGACCGATCCACCCAAGATTGGAGACCTCTTTTTGATCAAGGAGGCTAACCTTCCGCCACTCAGATGGCGCAGAGGGCGCATCCTTCATTTGGTAACTGGGGCTGATGGAGTTCCCCGATTTGCTGAGGTCTTGGTGGACGGTTCGATTCTGAGGAGAGCGGTTGCAACATTGTCACGTCTACCAACCGATTAGCGGACCGGTAGGCCGGTCCGGGGCAGGTGGATGTTTGAAATAGAATTAGTTTTTATTATAAGTCAAATCGATTAGATCGTAACATTTTGTTTAGTCTATTGAAAATTTCTGACAATGGTCACACTGAACTGTCACTTCCGTCCTTCCGCTTGAAAAATTAACACGCCGTTTGCAAGCTCGCGTACCTTGTACCTAAATTAAATTGATCGCTCTTTGAATTAACGCGAATTGAATCAACTTGTAATTAACTTAATACGTAATTGCCGCTTTTGACTTCCAGCAAGGTTTGTTGTAAATTGATGACATATTGAACTTTTGTGAAAAGTTTTGCCGCTAACGTGCATCGTGGTCTGGAGAAGGACTTCGCCGAATTGTTAACTGGTATCTATTGATTCTCTTGTTATTTTGGCCAAAATTATAAGTTAATCTATAGGTCCACCTCAAGAACATCACCAGGAGCTATAAGGTAAAATTTTCATATAACTAAGATTATAAGTCATCGCTGTGCTACCACAGTGAAGGTGTTTAGATAAATTGTCTATCGTGGTCAGGTGGATGTATTACAGCTTCCACTGCAACTCTGTTCTCAACAGTTTCCCACCTGGCTGCGGTAACTCTAGACACAATGTGTGTGCCAGCATGGTAGTAGTTAAAGAAACTTGCTTCGTAAGTTCAAGCTTATAATGAGGATATGTTTACACCGCCTCTAGCTTGCATGACTATGAAAATTATGGACTGCACGCAACAAGAAATGGTTTTCTTTAGATTTTGTCGGGCGAGCCTTTTATGTGGAACGCGGCGTTGAGTTGGCAATAATGTGATGTCCATACATCACGTTATTACCAACTCACCGCCACCCATGTAAACGCACGCACTACGCGTTATAAAAATGCTAGCACCATTGCTAGCATTCCT
Organism: Euclidia mi; assembly: GCA_944739405.2. Taxonomy (NCBI): domain Eukaryota; kingdom Metazoa; phylum Arthropoda; class Insecta; order Lepidoptera; family Erebidae; genus Euclidia; species Euclidia mi. The sequence continues at coordinate 38,279,956 of OX123198.2, forward strand.
ATAACGCGTAGTGAGTGCGTTTACATGGGTTAGATATTTCAAAGATGTGCGTAGAAAGTTGTCAATTGAAAAATTAAAATTGTATTTAAAGTAAATACGACGTTCGACATCCAATAATAGACAATTACGAATGGCTGACTAGTTGCCTAAAGGTGAAACTTTAAATAAAAATTGTTTGTATTAGTTTCGAGTCGAATCCAATTAAATTTATACTTGGAACTAAAACTTATTAGGCTGCGTCTATAAGAGTGTTTCTGAAAGCGATATTAAAAGATAATTATATTTTTGTGTAGGTAGACACATACCTATCAATAGTATTAATATAATAAAATAATTCGTCTTAAAAAATCTCCGTAGTACCTGTAGGTTCGGCTTGCATTTATTTAATTACGAAGATAATTGTAATAAATTCATTTATTGAATGTTTCTGTGCAGCGGTGCAATCAAAACCTTTAGGTTTAGAATTATTCTAACCGCACCACTTCAAAAACTTTGAATTCTTTTCTGTTCTTTATAGGCTCATATTATATAAAATTAATTGACCACGGTGTCACCAGCGGCAATACGATATTTATTGTAGTACTAGAGGACGCCAGCAGCTACGCCTGCATTTTTTTTAAGTTTACCCGTTTTTGGCGATCCCGTGGGAATTTCGGAAAATCCCTTCTTAGTGCCCCTACGGTCCCCAAGGAACATACATGCCAAATTTCAGCTTCCTGCGCCCAATAGTTTCGGCTGTAGCGTGTCTGTCAGTCAGTCAGTAACGCAAGGATTTTATATATTAAGATTTTGTCATTCGTGTTCTTCTTTTCATAATCTATTTGATTACGATAAATTACTATTGAGGACATTCGGTCAGAAAATCTCTAAAATATTATGCACTTATAAATTGAGTTTGAAGAAAGAAGTTGAATGATAGAAAGTCGTGTTTTAATAAATGTGAAAGACTGAAAGTTTGTGAGGATGGATGGATGTTTCTGACACTTTCACGCAATAATACAGAACGTATTTTGTTGAAAATACTTTGAAGGGTAGTAGAGTTTTACAGTCATATGGCTTATATGCATCAAAATAATTCATGGTCTACCTTGGCCGACAAACGAACCAAGCGGATGAAGCTGTGGACAAAAGCTAGTGCACTAGGTATATACAGCACACTTTGTTATAGCATATAATCTATACATATATTATAGCACACATTAACTTAAGTGTAAAATTTCTGCAAAATATTGCACAACTATTATTACGGTAATTTTATAAATTAACTTTATTTTTACTACAACAAAACATCAGCCGCGACACATAATAAACAGTTTTGTGTTACCACGACGATTTTTATCGTGCAGGCCACACACCCTATAATTACAATATATGTTTGAGAATTTTCATAATTTCACTAAAACTAGTAAACTTAAACGATTAAAATAATATCTACATCATACACAAAAATGTCAGCTACACTGAAAGATTACCTCTAAAACTAAATAGAAAACGCATACAAGTCAAAAAAACAATTTGCAAGTGAACCAAATTTGATAAAAAATGGCATAAAATGGCACTAAGAAACAAAACTTAACTTAGGAAAGGACATAGTTACACTACTGTATTTTTAAATAGAATACCTCACGAATGAATTTACCAGTACATGAATGAATCTTAATTGTGGCCAACATTAAAAAATATACCTCCTTTGTCCTTCACAACTTAGGTACATTCATAATGCTGAAACTACAACCCGTATTGGGCACATTACACATAATTATTGCAGTTGAAGACTAAAACACGGCCCAACGCATATTAACCAAGCCTTCTTACCCTCTAGAGACTATCTCCTAAAGCCCCGACAAGCACTAGGTATTTTCAGCCTTATTCTTACACTAGCAGTTGCCAGAATTTTCATATAGGATTGTAGCTAACTTTTAACCCCTATCTTACCCCCTAAGGAGAAAAATATCAAAAAATATTTTCATAGTGGGTCCGTACATCATAAACAAGGCACTGTCCGAATTTCATGTTTCCAAAGTCAATGGTTTTGGCACTGATAATGCAGTCAATCAGAACAACCCTTAGTGTCATGGTCATCATCATCATACATGACGATGAAATCACATCGTCTTACATACAAGACGGCGATTAAAATAGTCGACTAATCTCGGCAACCGAGACATATTAATTCTCCTCCATTACAAAAGCCATCAATACTACCGACCGTTATCGTAGTTACTAAGATAAATAGTACGTATTGCTAGACTCACGAGGCTAATGAAAACGAAATATGAACATGTTTTTCTTCTACCCGAGAAATGGTTCACTATAACTCCGAGTTTTTTTTTTTATTCTTTTAATTTTAGGAACTTTTATGACGCACAGCGCATGTCAGTCCCATCGTAAGCTAAGACAATATAAAAACCAAAGAAGATCAATGTATCAGGGCCATAATTGCATGGCATCATCTGAACTCGGTTTAGCTAGTAATCGGTGGAATGTACCTATGTCGTTCTTGTTCAACTTTAGAGTCCTGAACAACCTGCTCCTATCAGCCTCATATCGGACACATTCCATCAACAAGTGATGTATGTCCTCTATAACTCCACACACCTCACAGTTGGGAGAGGTATTCTTTTTCATCAAGAAGGCGCATTTATTACATGGAATGTGTCCAGATCTAAGTATATGAGCTGTAACTACCAATTTTCTGCTTAAGTTAATATTTATAAACCAGGGTACACGGGGAGGCTGACATTGTATGGTTTTATACCAGATTCCTTTTTCTACTGACATTTTGTCAAAGTGTTCCTTCCAATGATCATAACAAACATTTTTGAATTTAGGCAATATTTCCAAGTAATCAAGCTTAATATTAGTTTCTTTTCCGTGTTTGGCTGCGTATTTCGCCAACATCTCAGCCTTCTCGTTACCCCGTATTCCAATATGCGATGGGACCCATTGCAATCTAAGTTGAACACCTTTTTGATTAAGTTCGTCTATCTTAGAAAGAATGACATATGCTACCGAAGCACCTCTGTGTCCAGAGGCGCATCGAGCTATATGCTGTAGTGAACTTTTACTATCAGAAAAATAAAAATATTTCTGTCTTGAAAATTTGTGACAAATTTCAATGCTTCTGAGATCGCAATGAGTTCCAGCGTCATAATAAATGTAGGTTCACTTATTCTAAAGCAATTATTACTTGAGCTATCTACGTTATGACAGGATATATAGTAAGCCGCTCCATGGCCATCTACACTCTTCGACCCATCTGTAAAAATAGTAAACCAACCATTATATTTTGTACATCATTCTTTGGTCACTTCGTGTTTTAGTGAATTACAATCATAAGACCCTTTAGGTAAATTTACAGCCTCTAAATCACAGTCAATTATCTCGTTCACTTTAATGATAGTGACCCATGTTCTTAGGGTGAACATAAATAAAGGGTTGGAAGACGCTACCTCAATTTCTTTAACCTCGTTATATGCTACCGCTAATATAGGAATAACCTTATTGTGCCAGTAACTATTCTGTCGAAGAGTATAGAGCTCATCCAATAGAGTATTTGTTATATTATTTTCTACGGATTTGGCTTTGAGACAAAACTTATAAGCTAATTCGCATGTACAGTGGAACCACACACAGCTCACTCTCCATGACGTGTATCGGAGTGGATTTAACAAAACCTCCTATAATACGCAATGCTTGATTTTGTAACTTATTTAGCTTATTTAAGTGACATTTCGCACTCGCATCATATAAATAACAACTATAATCTATGCGACTTCTAATCAGAGCTATATAAATATGTCTTAAATGTTGAGGATGCAATCACAGTAAATTAAGGTTACTTTGAACTTTTTCAACGATTTTGTTAATATGTCTACTCTGTCTGCGCCATAATCAAATTAGCCTGTAATTCAATTTAATATATTTATTAGATAGAAAGCCATTTACTCAAACACGCACAAATAATAACAAATATTATTAATCTAGCAACATTCATAAAACACGCGAGAACCAATCAAATCCTTTCCCTCCTACTCATTCCTGTCCGCATATCCTCCCTACTTCAAATTAGTGTCTTCCAACAACCACTTTGCAACTCGTGTGTGCGCGACGCTTCGCTCCGCTATAATCTAAAAAACATAAAAGTGCTGTGCATGTGTGAACTGAATTTGTGGGTGGTTTACCAGTTCCAAGACCTAGGAAGACGACACTGCTCCTGCTATCGCTCCATCCGTAAGTACCTAAAACTCCTAGTCTCTGCGCCCACAATTTCCTGGTCCCTCTCGCCGAATAAAAAACTAAATACACTCGCTCTCTTATCACTCATCTAATCACACACACAATACCTACGCAAACTCGCTTTCTCACGCAATTAAATTAATTGAATCACGGCAGCCATTGTCGTGTTTCTCGCTACTCGCATCGCAAATCCAATTTTGCTATATCTCAACAAACGCTCACTCTTTTCGCTATTTATACATCTGTGTATTCATATTTTAATATCGGCATATAAATTTAACGCATATTTCACGCATTTAAAAACATTTACGCATCCACATAAATTAATACTAGATTTCAACACTCAAAATGGCGTCCAAAAGGCAGACAAAGAAGAATCCTGCCAGTGACGATGAACACTCTGAACCTAACCCCAAATTAGCTATTTTAGAAGCTAAAAAGGAAAATCTGTTCAAAATTATGCAAAATCTGTACGACCTCAGCCTAAAGGTTTCCGATCCGACATTTCAATCGCAATTTTTAGCACGCGTTCACTCGGTTGATATTATTCGAACTAATTTTATGGAAACTTTGCACTCCTGTATCATGGCTCAATTAGAAAATAATCCGTCGGCAAAGCCGAACTACTCCGCTTTACAAACCTTCCACGAATTGTACTGTTACGTAAAACATACAGAGTCCATTTAACGCAAGATAATTCTACAAAGAACATTCAAGATAATTCCCATAAATATGATTTATTAAACCGAAAATTACCGCCTCAAATTAATTACTTTCGATGGTTCACCATGCAAATGGTCACCATTCTACGAAAATTTCAAAAGTCTTATCCACGATAATCCGCATCTCTCAGACGCCGAAAGGGTTCAATATCTAATAGGTTCATTGTCAGGCAAAGCATTAATCGTCTGTTCAGGTATTACACCTACCGCTAATAATTATTTAATCATTTGGAATTCTTTGTTAGAAAATATCAAGATACTCGAGTTCAAGCTTCCAGTTATGTACAACAATTAATTAACTATAAACCTAATCAATCTGTTGATGTATTTCTCGAACAATTTTACTCCGCCGAGGCTGCTTTGCCGTTTAGATATTGAAGATCTAGCTGATTTTATTATTACCCACATTGCACTTACCAAATTAGACAAGGAGGTAGTGAACTTGTTCGAGAAATCCAATAGGAATGTTCCGATACCTACATTTGAGCATCTTACTAAATTTATTAAAGAACAAAGTAAAATTCAAACATTACGCACTCCTTATTCCAATATCAAACCTTCTGTTACTCAACGTTCATCTAATAATTATAATAGCGCACTAAAATCTAAGCCGACTCAAGCATTTTTCGCAAACACTCATTCGCCCGTAATAAGCCAACAACGCTCGTGTAAAATATGTAATGACCCTGTTTGAAATAGAAATATTATTTGTGATAGGTCAAGTCGATTATATCGATTCAGTAACGTTTAGTTTAGTCTATTGTAAATTTTGACTATGTGACCATAGTATATATAGGCAATAGGCTTGCCCGACGTGGAATAAATTGGTTGTTTTCCCCACCAAATTGTCCTCACTGGGGTGGTATTTTTGAGGCCGTTGTAAAATCGGCCAAAACACACTTGCGCAGGACAATCGGTGAATCTGTCCTTACATTTGAGGAACTCGCAACTGTGTTTTGTAAGATTGAGGCCGTTTTGAACTCTCGGCCATTGTGCCCGATTGCCTCAGATCCGAATGATTTGGAGGCCCTTACGCCGGGCCATTTTTTGATTGGTCGCCCACTTGTCGCCTTGCCTGAGTACCCCTATATAGTACGAGACCTGGTCGTCTCTCGCGTTTTGAATTAGTACGCCAAATTACTCAGAGCTTTTGGAAACGCTGGAATTTGGAATATTTGCACATACTCCAGCAACGCGTTAAGTGGACCGACAAGACCGATCCACCCAAGATTGAGGACCTCTTTTTGATCAAGGAGGCTAACTTTCCACCACTCAGATGGCGCAGGGGGTGCATTCTTCGTTTAGTAACTGGGGCTGATGGAGTTCCCCGATTTGCTGAGGTCTTGGTGGATGGTTCGATTCTGAGGAGAGCGGTTGCAACATTGTCACGTCTACCAACCGATTAGCGGACCAGTAGGCCGGTCCGGGGCGGGTGGATGTTTGAAATAGAAATATCATTTGTGATAACAACGTAACGTTACTAAGTCGATTATATCGATTTAGGAACGTTTAAATTAGTCTATTGTAAATTTTGACTATGGTCACACTGAACTGTCATTCACTTCCGTCCCCGGTATAAAAAGTTTTCTTCGCTCACGCAGTTTATTGTAATTTTGAGTTAATTATAGTAATTAACAACCTCGCAACCGTCGCTATATGAAGTTGTCCGACGAGGTTGTGAGCGATTGACAAGTAAATTAATACCTACGGTTTTGTCTTCTATTGAAATTATCGCCCCTTGAAAGCACATGGGTGCTCCGCAAATCGTAGTGGTGTCGAAGTGAATTCGTACCGTAAACCCTCTTGAATGCCGCCTGATCTATTGCTGGCATCGGTAAACTGTGTTAAGAGTCAAACTTGTGAATTATTGAACATTTGTAACTTATCGAACATTATAAAACTTTTGTGAATCAAAACCAAACTCTCGCCCCTGTCCTCACTGTGGAGGACAGCATTTGGACATTCTCTGTATGAATGCCAGAGAGGTAGGCCGCTTGTCCAACCAGCCGACGCCGCGCACGGGCGGGTGTTTTGAAGGTGGCAGCCGAGGCTCACCGGCGCGTAGCCGAGAGTCGCCTCGCTCAATTGATCGCCGCTCACCCCGCTTGGAGAACCGTAGCGTGCGCACGCCTCCTCTCTCTCGCGCACCTGAATGTGCTGTTCAGCGTCACCAGCACCATGACTGCTGCCCCAGGTATTTCCCTCCTTTGGCGGAGCGTCCCCGCCTTGACTCGCGCCCACCTCGTTTTGGGCGGGTGCGTGATTATGACCCCCCACAGATGGCGCGCGGATCGAGTCATCACGCCTTTGAGGACTTCAAGTCGCACCCTCGTTTTGACTTGCCTGGTCCTGGCCAACGGTCGCCGCCCAGGCAAGAATAGTTAATTAACTCCTGCCCTATAACGCCAACCACCCCCATTGAGACCGTTGTCCTACCAACGGTTGCTGTTAGGGTCTGGGTACCCACGGGGACCTCTGTTGTTGTCCGTGCTATATTGGACACAGGTTGCATTGTTTCCACTTATTTGGTAGGGCAGATTAAATTAAATATGGGTTCTTTTCCAAATTGTATACGGGGCATAGGTGACGTAGCCTCTAATGTTGAAGGGCAAATTAAGGTTTTGTTTGGCACTGTTGAATCTTCACACCCGAGTATTAAAACCTGGGCTATTGTGCTGAAGAATATTTTGGGTATGCATCCACTGAAACAGCTACCTGCTGCTGTGGTGAATTTGACATCGGGATTGGAACTGGCAGACCCCAAATTTGTCACACCGGGACAAATCGACTTGTTGATTGGCTCTGATGTCCTCGGTGGAATTTTGATTGGTGGGAAACGGTGCCAAATGGCACCAAGACCCATTTGACTGCCATCCTAACCATATTTGGATTTGCTTTGATGGGATCTGTACCTAGGGACCCCCCTCCACCTGAACTTGATAATTTGTTGGCTACGGCTCTGCTCTCTCTGATGCGGTTCAGAGGTTTTGGAAAGTAGAAGAGCCCCCTCAAGCTGCCCGTTTGAATCCAGAACATGAGGAGTGCGAGGTGTTCTTCCAGAACAGCACTGGTTGACTCCGTTCTGGTCGGATCATCACGAGGCTACCTTTTCTGTCTGTTCGGCCTCCGCTTGGTGAGTCACGACCTTTTGCCGAAAAGAGATTGTTGGCTATGGAGCGCCGCATGGGTCGTGATCCGGAGCTCAGACAGAAATACATTGAGTTCATGAGAGAATATGAACAGTTGAGACACATGTCCGTGTCAAAGAACAATGCCCATTTTTCTTAGAGACGCCGGCCCAGATGTAGACAGTCAAAAATCGTAGTAGTTGTTATTGCATTCGATAAAAGAGTGTTAAACTAGAATTTTGAGATTGATTAGAGGTCCGTCACATTCACAGTTTTATTACAAGAAGTACTTTTATATGCTCACAAAACATTAGGTGTGTACCCACTTTTATTAGGATAGTTAAAGTATTTCGTAGTTTTGAGTAGAAAGGAATGTGTTAATCATTTGGTAAGGCTAGAAATCCGAAAGAAAAAGCCAGAAGTCGTAAAAGATCCAAAAACATAAAAAGCATTCACAATGTGCACGAGCAAAACAAATAGGTTACAAGCAAAATAAACTGAATATGACATTATTGAAATTTACTTAAGAGTTAAAAAAGTGTTGCCATTTTATAGTTTTTAAATGATATTGATTAATCGATATGGATTTCGGACATAGGTCATCTATATATTTGGTTCAAAATCTAACTTATTTGTAATTAATCGCATATATACCTTAAAAATACCAAATACCAATTTGACCAAGTAGAGATTTGCTATTAACTCAAATCATTTTGAGTAGAGAAAATGTAAAATCGATAAAGAAGAAGTGATAATCGATTTAATATTATGATTATTTTTTACTGGCAATTTCTGATCTATTACGTGTTGGCTATTTAGACGTTAACACATCTTTTTAAACCTATTTATTGAATAAGTTTCTCGGCACACCTTTAGTAATGCCGATAAATTAAGTTATAAATAAAAAGCATAATTCAACAACTAATTGAAACTTTATTGTGCTGTTCATGAGTTTCAAACTGGGCCAGAAATGGGCACTGTTCTTTGGATTGGCGTTCGGTGGAGCATTACTTTCTCCCGCATCATGCGGTATTGAAGCCATCAACTGGCAAGCTGCGCATGGTGTTTGATGGTTCTGCGCAGACTTCTTCAGGCGTATCCTTGAACCAGTGCTTGCATTCTGGTCCCAAGTTGGTCAAGGACCTTTGTGACGTCATCACCAGCTTCCGACGACATCAGGTTGTCTTTGTAGCCGATATAAAAATGATGTTAAGGCAGACGATTATCCACCCTGATGACCGTCGCTTCCAGCTGATCCTTTGGAGAGAGTCTCCTCGTGATCCCATGGTCGTTTACGAGCTCAATACTAATACGTACGGGTTAAGGTCAAGCCCCTACTTGGCAATACGTTCTCTTTGGGAGCTCGCAGACCGCGAAGGCTTACGTTTCCCACGAGCCTTCGCTATCTTGAAGGACGATATTTACGTCGATGACATTTGCTCGGGCGCCTCCACAGCGGACGAGGCGATCCTCCTGCGGGACGAATTGATAGGTATTTTGGCCTCCGCTGGTTATGAGTTGCGCAAATGGATTTCCAACTCTTCAGCGCTTTTGGAAGGCTTGCCAGAGGATCATCAGCAGGATCCACATTTGTTTGAGATTGTTGACAACCCCGCCATGATGGCTGTTCTCGGCGTTCAGTACAGACCAGTCCAAGACATCTTTACGTATAACGTAGACTTGAAATTGCCTTGTTCTTGGACTAAACGTCTCGTGTTGTCGACTGTCACCAGTACCTTTGATCCAAACGGTTGGATCTGTCCAGTTATATTTTGGGCAAAATGCTTCTTGCAGAAGCTTTGGACAGCAGGATTGTCCTGGGACGAACCTCTACGCGGAACTCTTGTTGAGGAATGGAGCTCCTTTGTATCCTCACTTCCTGCCGTCAATGAGATCTCCTTGCCGCGTTCCATCCTTCCTCTCGGGAAGTACAAGGCCACCCTTCACGGGTTTTGTGATGCCTCGGAACGTGGTCTTGCGGCCGTGGTGTACTTGCGCACAGTCAGTGCCTCAGGTCAGGTGAGAGTTTCCCTGATCATGGCGAAGAGCAAAGTTGCACCCCTTCGGACATCTCTGACCATTCCGAAATTGGAGCTCTCGGGAGCAGCCCTACTTGTGCGCTTATTGAACCACGTGTCTAGTACCTTGGGTAAAACGATTTGTATTAATGGGACCTACGCCTGGACAGATAGCCAAATTGTTCTTTGTTGGTTGAAGGCTTCTGTCCACACCTTGGAGGTATTTGTCGCTAATCGCGTTTCCCAAATACAGAAATCTGAAGTCAAACTTGTTTGGAGACACGTGCCAGGTGAACTCAACCCCGCTGATTGTGTCTCGAGCGGATGCTTGATGCCTTGTTTGATAGGTCATTCGCTGTGGTGGGGTCCGGAATGGTTGAATCGACCAGAAATTGATTGGCCTCGAACGCCAGGTTTGAATACTTCTAATTTGCCGGGTCTACGAACACTCACTCTTGAGAAGGTGGATTGCGCCTTCGAACCCGATTTCCTGTTGAATCGTTACAGCTCCCTCGACAAGTTGTTAGGTGTTACTGCTTGGATAAACCGTTTTGTTTTTAATTTTAGGCACCCACAACAGAAAAGTCTGACACCGTTTCTCTCGCCACAGGAACGACAGGAGTCCCTCCCCTTCTGGGTTCGTTCTGTGCATTGGCGCATTTTGAGAAGGAGATTGCTATCCATAAGTCAGGGAAATCGAAATTGTCGGGAGCAATATCTAAGTTGAACCCCTTTTTGGACGATACGGGTCTCTTGCGCGTTGGAGGGCGTCTCAAGAACGCCAACCTCCCTTACGGGGCACGTCACCCCCTTTTGTTACCCAAGGACGGTCATTTGGTACGCCTGTTGGTAACTGACCGTCACCTTAAGAATTCGCATGCTGGTTGTTATGCTTTTTTGGCTATTTTGCAACGCGAGTTTTGGATTTTGTCTGCCCGAAGAATTATTTGGAGTGTAGTCTTTCGCTGCATCCCTTGCTATAAGCTCAAGGCTTCTACCATGCGGCCCTTGATGGGAAACTTACCGGCAGATCGCGTAACTGACAGCAGGACGTGTGACGGTGTTGGCACGGACTTCGCTGGTCCCTTTTTGGTGCAAACGTCGACACTTCGAAACAGCAAGACTGTTAAGGCCTACTTGTGTGTTTTTGTTTGTCTCTCCACAAAGGCAGTACACTTAAAACTGGTCTCCTCACTTACGACCGGGCGTTTGTAGCCACATTTGACAGATTTGATCCCGCAGAGGGCTGCCTTCCTTGATCCGTTCTGACTGCGGCACTAACTTCAAGGGCACTTATAATTATTTGAATGACGTTGTTAACTTCCTTGAAACCAACAATGCTGATATAGGCAATAGTCTTGCCCGACGTGGAATAAATTGGTTGTTTTCCCCACCAAATTGTCCTCACTGGGGTGGTATTTTTGAGGCCGCTGTAAAATCGGCCAAAACACACTTGCGCAGGACAATCGGTGAATCTGTCCTTACATTTGAGGAACTCGCAACTGTGTTTTGTAAGATTGAGGCCGTTTTGAACTCTCGGCCATTGTACCCGATCTCCTCAGATCCGAATGATTTGGAGGCCCTTACACCGGGCCATTTTTATTGGTCGCCCACTTGTCGCCTTGCCTGAGTACCCCTATATTGATACGAGACCTGGTCATCTCTCGCGTTTTGAATTAGTACGCCAGATTACTCAGAGCTTTTGGAAACGCTGGAATTTGGAATATTTGCACATACTCCAGCAACGCGTTAAGTGGACCGACAAGACCGATCCACCCAAGATTGGAGACCTCTTTTTCATCAAGGAGGCTAACCTTCCGCCACTCAGATGGCGCAGGGGGTGCATTCTTCGTTTAGTAACTGGGGCTGATGGAGTTCCCCGATTTGCTGAGGTCTTGGTGGATGGTTCGATTCTGAGGAGAGCGGTTGCAACATTGTCACGTCTACCAACCGATTAGCGGACCGGTAGGCCGGTCCGGGGCGGGTGGATGTTTGAAATAGAAATATTATTTGTGATAACAACGTAACGTTACTAAGTCGATTATATCAATTTAGGAACGTTTAGTTTAGTCTATTGTAAATTTTGACTATGGTCACACTGAACTGTCATTCACTTCTGTCCTCGGTATAAAAAGTTTTCTTCGCTCACGCAGTTTATTGTAATTTTGAGTTTTGAATTAATTATAGTAATTAACAACCTCGCAACCGTCGCTATATGACGTTGTCCGACGAGGTTGTGAGCGATTGACAAAAGTAAATTAATACCTACGGTTTTGTCCTCTATTGGAATTATCGCCCCTTGAAAGCACATGGGTGTTCCGCGAAATGTAGTGGTGTCGAAGTGAATTCGTACCGTAAACCCTCTTGAATGCCGCCTGATCTAGTGCTGGCATCGGTAAACTGTGTTAAAAGTCAAACTTGTGAATTATTGAACATTTGTAACTTATCGAACATTATAAAACTTTTGTGAATCCGCCAACGTGCATCGTGGTCTGAAGAAGGATGCCGATGTGGACCTCGAGTAGTGGTATTCATAACGATTTTCTTGTTATTTTGGGCAAAATTATTAGTTAATCTTATAGGTCCATTCAAGAACATCATCAGGAACACCAGGAGATCCTTGGTGAGTAAACCTTATTTATTAGTTGTAATTCACTGTGCCATAACAGTAATATATGTTTAAACCTTTGCACTGGGCTAAGACTGGATGAATTAATCGCTTCCACTGCAACCTTACCCAATGTTAGCTCAGACTCTAAACAGACCCTAATGCGCATCCTTTATATAAATGTTCGTATTTTATTAATCAAGATCCAAGTGCCAAATTTGAACTAGTAAATAAACATCATTTCTGTCGAAATTGTTTAGGATTCCACGATACTAAACTCTGTAAATCCACACATACTTGTTCGTTATGCCAACGCAAACATCATACACTCTTACACTTAGAGAACTTTCATAATGGTTACAAAAGCAAACAGGTGACCTCGCGATCGGAAGTCAAACCTCATGCATCGCTCAGTAATAACAATAACAATACTCAACGCGCGAAGCCAACGCCGCTGAGCGCGCCGCCCGCGCCGTCGTCTAGCGCTGTGACGCGTACGCCCTCTATACATATGAACATAAATGCCAAATTTCAGCTTCCTGTGCCTAATAGTTTTGGCTGTAGCTTGTCTGTTAGTCAGTCAGTAACGCAAGGATTTTATATATACAGATTTAATTACCCGGAGTTAGTCAAATATTAGACAGTTACGGGTAATTAACACAGAATCCTTAATAGTTAAATGAGCTATCAGGGGACCGCTCGCAAACTCGGCAGTACGTACGTACTTCCCCTCAGTGGGATCTCCACCTTGTCGTGGTGGGAGGGGCTCAGTAACCGTGAGTTTGAGGTATACCCACGGTGAAGCTAAGCGGGATACCGGGAAGGGACGCTCCACGTGGGCTTGGGTGAGGCCTGCGTAAGATGCGTCCCAAGGTGCGGGTGCGGGGGACAGTTCTGTCTGTCCCTCGCAGTCGAGTGCGGTCACGGAAGGAGAGGCGTGTCGGTGTTGCGTTGCCGCGCGCCCTATCTCCTGCGACCAAATGGGGGCGCACCATTTGTTGCGTCGCGGTGGGCCGCAGAGGAAGAGGAGATGCGGTGTTGCGTTGCCGTCCTCCCTATCCTCTGCGGCCGCTGGATGTTTTGGCGGCGGAGCCCAACACCTTCATCCGCCGCCAAGGGGGTTTTGTTCGGGGCCCGCCTGGCCATCTGCCGGGCCAATACCCGTCGGGGGGTAGCGAGGAATGCTTCGGTGATACCCGACCCCCCGACACACGGGTACATGAGGAACACGGGTTGGTTTTTAGTGAGTAAAGGTCTGACAGTCCCCTTCGCCCTTCCTCCAGGGCGGAGGGACGCCACGAGGATTTTCCATCCCGATACTAAAAAAAAAGAAAAAAAAGTACGTACGTACTTTCCAGTAAAGCAGTGTTTGTAATATTATATATTAAGCTAAAATATTTTGAATGTCTTTTAATAAAAAGTTTCTCTCAGAGAAAGTAGTTATAATTAAAGCGTCATTACAAATCAGATACTTAATGCAATACTAGACATAAATCAGATTACAAATTCTTAAAAAGACTTTAAAGAAGGTAGCTATTCATTTTTGTTCTATATTTATACCATTGAATTTAAGAGAAGAACAGAAGATTTACAAAAATATATTGCTACCTACGTAAGCCAAATAGATATCTATATATGCTCAGATAATGCTAGATCTACAGCTCGAACTTTGTTAAGGTAGTCCATATAATATGAGGAAAATCATGTGGTACTTGAACGCGTAACCGCTTTCATTCGCATTACTCTACCAATTTTTTTGAGAATAATATCCATTACTTAAATGATTACTTAATCTGTATACATTATGATTCAAGTAATGACATTTACTGAGCCAATCATACTGTTAACAAAGTTTAAATCCAAAGTCAGACAAATAATGATAAGCCGTCGTCGAACTCCGCCGGAAGGCGTTATTGATTCGGATTTTAAGATTTAAGAAGCTTGCGGCTGAATTGGTACAGTAGAGGTCGATCAATCTTTGTAGTTAAGTAAAGTCGTCGAGGTTTGGCCGCTATGTTAGACCGCTGTTTAAATATTGAGAAGTAGGCTCCGCTCTATTGAACTGCGAGGCAGGCCTCAGAGACTACGCTAAACCTCTCAACCGAGATTGGTCGTGACATTGTCTCTGTTTATGTCAATATTTGAAGTGAGTAGGTACTCTGAAAAGTGGCTGTATGATTTAGTTACGCATGTTTCTAGTAGAAAAACTACTGCAGACTGGGCTGCTCTCATTACAGTGATAATACAAAACTATTAAAGATTTTATAGGTAAGTTAATTCAACATAAACTGAATAAAATTATGTTTCTATTAAATCAACTTGGTAAATCAAAACCACCATAATACATAAGATATCATCTGCTTGTATAACTTGGAGTACGATTGTGGGCGTTCTACACCAGCGCTAAAGTGTCAAGCGCGAACACTATTGAGCGTTATTACTAGTAATTATATTTTCGTATAAATACTGCTTGTTTGAAAAATATAATTACACTTCGCCTAACTCCGTGCGCTAATCTAGCTTAGATCCTTGCTTACTGTTGTTGTTGAGCTTAATATTAATTGCTGTAATTTAATTTAATATAAATAGTTGTTAGTTGTTTTCTTCTTTATTTTATTGTTTCCCTTGTTCAAGAAGTTCCTTGAGTAAATGATTAGTAACAGTTACTTAGTTAGCTTAGGGTTAGGGAAATATACCTATTGCAGTAAGAAGATAGGCAGCATTCTAGAAGCCTAGCCAAGATTAAAGCCCGCCGAAACAAAGTCTTGACTTATCTGAGTCGGACGTTACATGGGCACCCCTTATTGTAATCATACAGGGAAGTAGAACACCCAATTTTGGTCGACTGCGACCGCAAACGGTGTTGGATAATATCCTGGTACCCAATCCCACAACGAACAAGAGTTACACTTCATAAACCTGCATAATTGAATTGTAAACATTATTAAAAATAAACTTTTCATTTACTGAGTCTGACGTCAGTCAGAAATGACATTGAATTATCGATAAGTTAATATACGATAAACGTTTATTTCCTCGAAGAAAGCATTCATCCTATTGATTTTAGGAAATTGGTTTGATTCGGTTCCACGAAAACGCGGTACAGACGCCTAATTGCTTATTTAATGTTTAAACTTGGACTTGTGTTTCGTTAATTTTTGTTAATTTTTCCATAACAGTTATGTTCTGGTGCTGGAAAATGTCATAACACCTCTGCACAGATCTGTGTCCAGGTGTAGACTGCCAATCCAAACAATAAATCAATGATGCAACGGTAATCTGGTCTATCACGATCATGCGGCAGGTGCATTCTTTAGGTGTCATTTTAGATTTTGACACCTTTCGAGGAGTAGATAGTATATAGGGTGTAGACACAACAAAAATAAAGTTTGAATTTGTTAAAGCAGCGACTTCAGTTTTGGAGCGTATAGGTGCTAAAGTTTAGATGAGTTTGAAGTTGTAATGCTAGTTACGGTCCGTTCAGTTTAATTCGTTGGTGTTTAACCTATTTACCTAGATTCTCTGGCTTACAGACGGCCAGAAGGACTTACAATGCAAATTTGCACGGTATATTACATTTTGCAATAAAAAAAAAAATTAAGTCTGAGATACAATGATTCAAATATTTAATATTATTAATGATAGGCAAACATACTAGCGTGTAACTCAATATACCCTTTTATCATCTTCATTGCACGTCAACTTACAAGTTTTTACTACTGGATAAAATCGTAAAGCGAATGAATTCTGATACAGGGATGAGCGCATAAAAATGAGATTTTTTTGTTTACTGTGTATATGATTGTAACTCAAATTCACCAAAAAGTGAGTTACGATATTATTCATTGCAGGTGTCGATATATGTATGTAATCCCTTTCTGGCAAACATAGTCTTCACCTTTATTATAACAGTGAAGATTCCTCCGTTACTGACTAACTGTCAGACAATGCACAGCTGAAATTTTTGGGCGCAAGGGAGTGTAGGGAAGCAGGTGAGATAATATTTTTGAAAATTCCTCTCCTAAAGGGGTACAAAATGTCCGACATGGGTGGGGTCGTGGGTGAAGTACCTACAGAAATAATAGATTAAAATTTGTAGTTCAAAGATATAGACTCATGTATGATAGCCAGAGGCGTTAGTTAATACTAAAATTCTTGGTTAATACTACGGACCTCCTCCGCCGAATAGGTATCTCTATTGCATTTATACCTATACATACATGCAGCATAAGAGAATACCGTTATTTTAATTGTACATATAACATCTAGTAAATTACACCTGTATTAAAAATTGAGAATCATCTTCTAATGTGCTTATTTTTTCGCTTTTATATATATATATATTATATACATATATTATATTAATATCCTGAATTATATATTATTAATTAGGTGCACTTTATGGATCCATAAAACATTATCACAAAATCCTTTTCATTCACTTCTGGTATCTGGAACCAGCAGGTTGCATACGTTGCAACGCCCCGTATTTCCACAGTCTAATAAATACCTCTTTAGGCTGGTTTCCAGTCACGCCGTCGAGCGGCACTGTCCAGACGCGCGCGCTAAGAATTACATTAGGGCTACCGAAGACTAGCTTTTTTTAGCATCGGTGACCGGCGATTCAGTCGCTTTTTAGCATCCAGATGCAGCGTCCAAATTCTTACACCGCACACTGAAAGATGCTGATCGCAGCGACTTGTCACTTAAAATAATCACGTAGGGGTCGTTCATAAATAATGTAATATTACGTCTTTCCAATTTTAAACTAACTCTGTGATGATGATGGTTTGAGGTTATACAACCTCTCCTCATACAAAGTAAATAAAAAAATATTTTAACCAAAAAAGAAATTGCGAGCCACTGGTGTCAAAATTGAAGCTAAAATAAAAAAAAATACTCTCATTAGTAGGGTAAAATTGGGGCTTCTGCATCACTTGCTCTCGCGTCGCCGCTCGAGCTGCGTGATACAGAAGCCCCAATTTTACAATCGAGGTCGATTCATATTAATGTGTTCTGCATAACTCAGAGTGCCCAGTAATACCATACTGTTATAGTTAACATATTTTTTTAAGTTTAGCAATTATTTAGTGATCAATGGTAGCGTTACTTTTAGTGAGTTTTTATTATGAATGTGTGTACCTAATGAATTCCTCACTCCATGTAATATCAATGTAATCAATTTAAAAAATAAATGGATATGTTAATGAGTCTAGGAAACTATTAAGTAAAATAAAACAATGTATATTATCAATTTAAAAAAAGTTTATTATCAATGCACCATTTTTTTAAACACAAAACATTTTTTAAAGCACATATTGAGTCATGATAAATACAATTGTACAAATCTTCAGAACACTTATAGCGATCATATAAACATAACAAATTAGGACAACATTTATCTTCTAAATTAATTAAATTATTTGTATTTAAAATATCCTTCAACCATAACATTTTTTCAAGACCTTTAACGTAAATACACTTATCTTTTAAAACATCTGCAATTAAATATTGATAATTTGAGTAAGGTATAAATCCTTCACCCCAGTATATTTTTCTGTTACGTTCAATCCAGCAAACCTGCCATCTTTCTGATTTAGTCAAATCGTAAAAAGGAAATGGTGGTTTGATTAAAAACACTTGTAGGTTTTTACTACACCATACAGCTATTTCTTTTAGTATAAATTCATTTGCTTCTGTTTTAAAGCCTTGAACGTCAACAATGGCCGTCATGATAGCCTACGCACGATGTTGCTTAGAGGTTTGTATTCCACAATTCGGTACTGAGCTACTAAATTCAGCCACAACATTTATTTAATTTTTACATAAATATAAAGCATGCATACAAACATTGACTCATAACAATTACACATTTTTAAAAAGATAACATTTATTTATTTTTAGAAATACAACTAAACTTAAATAAAAACATTATCTTAAGACTACACAGTATCACACAATTTCTTACTTATTTTTTTTATTAATGTCTCTGTGATATCCATTACATCATCATAAGGCTCCTCAACCACATATTGTGCACTTAAGCAAGCCTCGTTTTTTTTATTTTTGTCTACATAATCTAATTCACGAATATCTATTTTAATTAGAAGACGTCCTTGCTTAGGACGATTTCTTCGAACAATGTACGAATTTGCCGATGACGTTAATAAACTTTGGCGCTTTTTAGACGGTGACAATTTTTTTGACTGTGTAGAAAAGTTTGGTTCAATGTATGTTATGCCATCGTCTTGAGTGGAGAAATATGGGCTAGTAACCTGTAAAAAAATAAATCACACATAAATATATAATAATGTGGACGCGCACAATAAATGTTTATAAACATAAATACATTTTATGTAGTGCTTACCTGATCAGAGGATTTGTTCCGATGCTTTTCAAAACATTCATAATTTCCTTGAGAGTAAAAAAATGGCTTGTTTTTTAACTGTATACACAAATGCCAAAGCATTGTCCTGCAATATAATAACATAAAAAATATAAATGAAAAGTTCATAACTATATGAATTTAACTATGAGGAATAAAATAATATTTACTAACCTCTTGTATTTCTGTCTGGTCAACTTCGTCCAAAGGACTTGGGATTTGAGAATCAACATTATCAAATACAAATCTGTTAAGTCCTCCAATGTTGAGAATGCTGGGGCTGTATGACATGATTCTGAAAATAAAACTAAAGTAAGATATCTAATTATTCATATAATAATATAATATAATATTGTAATAACTAATAACATTAAAAACGTACTTACCAATAAAACTTGATTTCTCTGCTAGCAACAGGTCCTGTTTCGGCTAACTATGACAGCATAATGAAATAAGGAATGCAATGTTAAATCTGTATGATATTCAATACCAAATTAAATCAATTATTAAAAATATAATATTGTAATACGAGAATACAAAATTCCTAACTTTCTAGACCTGTTCAAACATGTTAAATGCTGTTATTTATACTTTATGATATGTATATCTAATTTAGTGTTAAAGTTATAGCTACCTATAAATATGCGTGTTAGACATTCATTACAGTAATTGTCAAAATGAAGTTGATCAAGCAACCCATATCTTTGAAAATTAATAATATAGATTTAAATGAAACTTCTCACCAGATCAGACATAGTCCTTTATTACCGAATACGATTCGATGTATAATGTGCGGTCCAGCGAACTGTGGTAAAACAAACGTTATGATTAGTTTGTTGTTACATGAAAATGGTCTAAAATTTAAAAATCTTTATCTTTATTCCAAAACTTCATTTCAACCAAAGTATCGTTTCTTGAGTGAAGTATTAGGAAGAGTCTCGCAGATTAACTTCTACAAATTTAGCGATGATAAAGAGGTAATTTCTCCGAGTGAAGCTTTAACAAATTCTGTGTTTATTTTTGATGATGTTGCGTGTGAAAATCAAGTTAATATTCGCAATTATTTTTGTATGGGTAGACATAAACAAATAGATTGTTTCTATTTATCTCAAACCTATTCCAAAATTCCAAAATAACTGTTGCGTGACAATGTGAATTTTCTTATTATATTCAAACAAGATGATGTGAATTTAAAACATATTTATGAAGAGCATGTTACTTCTGATTTACAGTGGAAAGAGTTTAGAAATATTTGTCAAACTGTTTGGAGTAAACCTTATAATTTTCTACTTATTAATAAAGAATCGTCATTAAATAATGGAAGGTACAGACAGAACTTTGATATGTTTTTTAAATTTGACTGACTGTTTATATGTATATCATATATACATTATTGCTTTAAATTTACTTAGAAAAAGATGTGATCATTTGACTACATCATGCTACAATGAGTATATTGCTGATATTGAGTCTAAAATAAAGTCTAACCCAAAGTACTTTTGGAGTTATCTAAAAATTAAAAGAGGTGGCTCCAGTAACTTCCCGAGTTCTATGTCTAATGGAACAGACAGTTCAAGTGACACCAATGTGATATGCAATTACTTTGCGAATTATTTTGCTAAAGTGTATCGGGGTAGTGAAAACGAGGCATCCGTGCCGTCGGGTGTGATGGATAGTCAAATGAGTAATAGCATATTAGGCCAAATAGAGATAAAACAGGAACACATTGAGCACCAACTTACGACGCTAGATATTAACAAAGGAGTCGGTCCTGATAACATACCACCAATATTTCTCCGTAGAACTGCAGAGAGGATCTCATTTCCTTTGAGCTTAATATTTAATAGATCCCTACTTCAAGGTATTTTTCCAACCGTGTGGAAAGAAACCAGGATAGTACCCATATTTAAGAGCGGAAATCAATCAGATGTGGCGAACTATAGGCCCATCGCGATCCTCTCTGTACTCGCAAAGGTTTTTGAAGCGCTCTTATGTCCTGTGCTCTCTAGGCATCTGTCTCAATTGATAACCGAAAGTCAGTACGGTTTTGTGACGGGCAGATCAACAGCTACGAACTTGGTTGCATATGCTGAGGATGTTATTGAGTCGGTGGATGCGCGCATCCAAGTGGATGCCGTCTATACTGACTTTGGTAAGGCATTCGATACAGTCGATCATGGTATACTCATAACTAAACTTAAGATGTACGGTGTGTCGGATCCTTTACTGAGTTGGTTCGGGTCGTACTTGCGCGGGCGGATACTTAGGGTGGTAGTGAATGGTTGCAGCTCTGAATCCTACATAGCAACATCGGGCATCCCACAACGTTCTCATTTGGGTCCGCAACTCTTTCTTCTTTTCATCAACGACATTTGCAATTGCTTCCACAACTCGAAGGTATTTTTGTTTGCTGACGACCTTAAAGCCATAAAATCTATCAGAAGCTCTGCCGACTCGCTACTATTTCAAAGTGACCTTGACAGGTTGACTGAGTGGTGTCAGCGTAATAAAATGTCACTAAATGTAAATAAATGTAAACATATTAAATTTACTCGAAAGAAAAATGTTCTATGCACAACATACAAACTAAATAAAGAAAAGCTAGAGGAAGTGAATGCGATGCGGGACCTGGGTGTACAGTTTGATAAAAAATTGACTTTTATTCAGCACATCGATGACATTGTACTCAAAGGATCAAAAATGCTAGGCTTTGTTATGAGAGAATGTAAGAACTTTAAACACCCAACCACAAAAATTACTATGTATAACTCTCTCGTAAGGAGCCATCTTGAGTATTGCAGCGTTGCCTGGTCACCGACTTATAAGGTTCACATTAAGCGTATTGAAAGGCTTCAGAAAAGATTTTTATGGCATCTGACATATAATAGTAACCTGGGCAAAAAGCTAACATCCTACAGAGCTAGGTTGCAATATTTCAGGATGGTGTCTCTGGAGAAACGAAGGGATGTGCTGGATCTAGTATTCCTTAAAAAACTCATTACTGGGTCTTTGGACTGCCCACAGCTTTTGAGTAAGGTCGCTTTAAATGTGCCACGAAATATATCTAGAACCTTAAACAAAAAGCTCTTTTTCAAGCCAAAAAGTCGCACCAACTTGAGGCAGCACTGCTCTTTAGCAAGAATGTACAACACCTACAAAGAACTAAACATAGATATCGACTTGTTTCATATTTCTGTGCCTACCCTTAAACGATTATTGTTGTCTGATCGCCAAATTTAATTTTAATTGTTATTTCTATTTTGATTTATTTAATTTCTAATCAAATTTTATTTCAATTTATTTCAATTCTAATATAATTTATAATAATATCAAATTTTAATTTTAATTTTTTTGTACTTTTTAATTATATAATTAATAATAATATAATTATCTGCGCATAATATAGTGCATGTAGTGTTCTTCTATAAGTAGTGAGACACTTAGATTTAAGTTTACAATGTATATTAATACCTTGAATGTTACGGTGTACTCATTGTTGAAGAGCCAATAAAATAAATAAATAAATAAATAAATGTATATATATATATATATATATATATAAGTAATTAACATGGCAAATCAAATTCAGTATAATTTGTTCTTTAGCTGAATACAGTTGTTAATAAGTATAACATGGAGAAAAATATTAAAATAGAATTAATGAAGTCTGTAGACTCCGTAAAGAATAAAATAAAACAAATGAAAAACCAGGAACACTCTACGAACTTATCACTTGAAAAAATGTTAAAACCTGTCACAGATCCCCTTAAAACTCTAGTTGATTCAAATAAAACATTAGAAAAAATACAAAATTTTGAGAATACACACTCTAATTTTGAAGACGTGGAATTAGGTGACATTAATACTAGCTCATCTACTAAGTTTGAAGAATGCTATGACCCAGAACTGAATTCTGTACTGAACGTTAAAAAGCCTCCCCAGACGGAATTACCGGATGATTTAGAAATATCATTAGAGGGTCGTGATATCCATAATATTTATGACCTAAACATACCATTTGGAATAAGGAGTGAAAACAAAAAAATATTAATGGGTAATTCAATAGTTTCGTTTTCTAAAATAGATAGTGCAAATAATGATAATACCATTTTTATTAAAGTTGGTGACAAAAGCTTCAATTTAACCCCTGGTTTAAAAGAACTTTTACTTCGAAGAAAACCTGATTTGAAACAAATATCGAGCAAAGATAAACTTGTCTATAAAGATATGTTGCATTATACAAATGCACATAAGAGAGATTTCAATCCTAATGGGCAAATAAGAGGCGATAAAGGTATAAAATATCGTGAAATAATCAAACCATTGTTTTCTGAATCGTCAAACAATATTATTGTCACTAAATTTGGAGGAAGCTTACCAACGTTAAAGAAATACAAAAATAGCACTGACTTGGTATATTGGGACGATCCTAACGAACTGGTTGAAAGATTGAAACTATTAATTGCTTCCCGAGATGCTGGTAATACAAATCATGATAATGAAATTTTATCAATAATCGAAGAGTTAAAAGAATCTGACATAATTAAATAATAAATAGTCCTAATTCGAGACAAACATACCTACTGAGTTGTGAACATGAGCAAAGCTGACGTGGTAAACGAAATTCATAAAAATGCGAGGGTGAACTATCCGCGAAGACATGTTGTAATGAGAGATATAGATGACTTGTGGCAAGCAGACTTAATTGATTTGCAATCAATTTCAAAAGAAAATAAAAATTATAGATATATTCTTACCGTTATTGATTCATTTTCGAAATATGCTTGGGCCTTTCCTATGAGAAGTAAAAGCAAAGAAGATGTGTATAACTCTTTCAAAACCTTGTTGGATAAAGGGCGTGTTCCTAAAAATCTGCAAACCGATAATGGAACAGAATTTTATAATAACAAATTTCAGAAGCTTATGAAATCGTTTCATATTAACCATTATTCAACCTTCTCAACAAAAAAAGCTTCAATAGTCGAACGATTTATCAGAACATTGAAATCTAAAATCTATAAGGAATTTAGTTTAAAAGGCAATTACAATTGGGTAAATAATACCCTCAATGATGTTATTTACAAATACAATCACACTCACCATCGCACTATTAATGAAATCCCTGCTAATGTGAACAATATGAATAAAAAACTGATATTAGAAAGGTAATTAAAGTTGCTAAAAAATGATAATTTAAAAATACAAAATACAACTCCTATAACTTACTTAATTGAAGACACTATCAGAGGTCTGCCTATTTTAGGAGCATTTTATTCACAAGAACTTCAAAAAACAAAACATCCCAATATATATCTAGTCGAGAAAGTTCTTAGAAGAAAAGTTAACAGGGTTTTAGTAAAATGGTTAGGTTTGTCTTCAGCTGAAAGCAGTTTGATTGATAAATCGAATGTAATATTATAAATAAAATAACGTTAACAAACTCGAATCACATAACTATTTATTAAAGTATTCAAACCGGAATCATCAGTCTTATAATGTGTTTTGGAGAGAGTAGTCTTCTCAATTGGCTTATTAATAATTTACCATTTGAATTACACTTACCAGGATATAATTACTGTGGCCCAGGTACTAAATTAATAAAAAGACTAACAAAAGGAGATAACGGCGTAAATAAGTTGGACGAATACTGCAAAGATCACGATATTGCATATCACAAGTCATCAAACTTAAAGGATCGACATAAGGCTGATTTAATTTTGTTAAAAATGGCGAAAGAGCGAGCGGTTGCTTCCGATGCCAGTATAGCTGAAAAACTCGCGGCACGCTTAGTAAGTAAGGCTATGTCAGCAAAAATTAAAACTGGTTCTGGTTTGGACAAAAAGCCTTCTCCAAAAATTACACCTGGAAAAGGGTTAAAAAGTAAATTAAAATCTGTTATTACAAAAGCAAAAAGGCATATCAAAAAATTAAAACCTAAGAGCAAGAAAATGGCAATAGAATTAGCTATTGCCGCTACTAGAGAATTGGCTGATGATTCATCGATTAAGCTCCCTCGCGTTATTCCTATTCCAAAAACTGGGGGAGTATTACCTTTGATTCCTATTTATGCGGGATTATCAGCTGCGGGAGCTTTAGCAGGCGGTGCAGCTGGTATTGCTAAAACCATAAATGAATTCAAAATGGCTAAAAAGCTGTATGAAGAATCGAGAAGACATAATGAAAAAATGGAAGCTCTATGTATTGGGAAAGGACTACACCTTAAACCACATAAAGGCGGCCTTGGAATTTTCGTATCAAAATAAAAAAACTAAGATATCGGCTACCCAAACGGGCCTTAACTAACTTTGACATTTTAAAGTACGGGAATAGAATTCCTTATTTTAGAGGTATCTTTATGAGAGATGACCTCCCTAAATGTCCTTATAAAAAAGAATGTGGAGTTATTAATTTGGATAGTTAAAAAAATCCTGGTTCTCATTGGGTAGCCTATGCAAAATATAATGATTATGTTGAGTATTTTGACAGTTATGGAAATCTTAAACCTCCGAAGGAATTTATAAAATATGTAGGTTCTAACATTCAATATAATTATGAAAATATACAACGTGATCACCCCTTCAATTGTGGACATTTATGTTTAAATTTCTTAAAGAATTTTTGGTATAATCATGAAATAAAATAAAAAGGATCATCTAAAAGAGTTCAGTATGCAAGCATGTCTACTACGGTTACCATCTCTGGAAATAAATCGGAACCGATTTCGTATTTTCAACCACCTCTTCATTTATCTGATCAGTACGAGTGCGGTTTACTATACTTTTCAGTATTAAAAACAAGACCGAATGTGCCCGTTAATAACAGCAGTTTAACAGCTGTTATCAGAATTGAATGTGATCTTGTACACGGTTCATACTGCAACGGATTACCGACTCATTTTATTCATGAATTTATATCTGATACTGCTCCAAGTCACGGCTACATAGAAATACCTCAGAACGTTATTTACTTTCCAGTTAACAAAAATATAATTTCATCCATATCTGTTAGGATTGTAGATCAGTTTGGTTACCGTATTGACTTTGGTGAAGAAAATATTCAATTACGTCTTCATTTAAGAAAAGCAAAATGATAGTATATTATAAAAACCCTTCAGTGAAAATAAAACGTCCTATTCCGTCAACAACCTTAAAGATGCACAGACGTAAGAAAAACGTGAAGAAATTGACTAAATCAAATAAAGATTTTCTTAAAGCTTTAGGGTTTAAAGTATGAGTATACTACAGATTACCGATTTACCACACTTTGATAGTTCGATCGAAAGTTATGAAATCCATTCATACAATCCCTACAATAACAGTTTTAGAGAAAACGATGAAATCAGAATCCCCATACACCAGCAAGATATATACGTGCTACCATCAGCCAGTTCCATCTACATCGAAGATCAAGCAAAGCTGTTCGGTAAGGATGGGCATCAGATCAAGAAAGCTGTTACGTTTACTAATAACCCTGTTATGTACTTGTTCCAAGACATCAGGTACGAAATGAATGGAATTGAAATAGACCGTATAAAAAATTCTGGAATAACATCAACAATAAAGTCATACATCTCATTTAATGAAGCAGAAAGTAAAGTTTCTGCATTATGGGGTTGGAATTTAAACGGTTTCCAAAGTGATGGACATTTTAGCGTTGTGGTGCCCTTAAATAAGATTTTAGGGTTTGCAGAGGATTACAATAAAATTGTGATAAATTGTAAACACGAACTTATATTGAATAGGAGTAATTCTAACTTAAATAGTATTATTCTTACTGATGAAGTCGTTTAGCTTCAAATAGATATACAGAGAATTCAATGGAGTGTACCACATATAAAAGTTTCCGATCGAGAACGTTTAATACTTTTAAAGCACTTAGAAAGAGATAAACCTATTCAGATGGCCTTTAGAAATTGGGATTTATATGAGTATCCTTTACTACCTAAAACCACAAAGCATTCTTGGTCAGTAAAGACTGCTTCTCAATTAGAAAAGCCTCGGTAAGTCATTTTTTGCTTGCAAACTAATAGAAAAAATTATAGAACTAAAGACAGTTCGGTATTTGATCATTGTGAGGTGACAAATGTTACGCTCTTTTTAAATTCGCAATATTATCCTTATGAGCCTTTATCTTTAAAGTTTTGTGAGAACAAATATAGTATATTATATGAAATGTATGTGAAATTTCGCCAGTCGTATTACAACTCTCCGGTAGAACCGTTGCTTGATCTGCAGGATTTCAAAGAAAAGGCCCCAGTCTTCATCTTAGACTGCTCGAGGCAAAACGATAGTTTAAAAACTGGTTCAGTGGATGTAAGATTGGAATTTGAATGTTCAACACAAATACCAGATGAGACAACTGCATACTGTTTGATTATAAACGACCGACTTGTGGAATACAAACCTCTGAGCAACATCGTGCGTAGATTATCATGACTGCTATTGTAGTCATCCAAGGCTTTAAAACAGAAGCAAATGAATTTATAATAAAAGAAATTGCTATATGGTGTAATCAAAGCCTGCAAGTGTTTTTAATCAAACCGCCATTTCCTTTTTACGATTTGACCAAATCGGAAAGACAACAAGTTTGCTGGATTGAGCGTAATAGAAAAATATACTGGAGCGAAGGATTTATACCTTACTCAAATTATCAATATTTAGTTTTAGATATCTTAAAAGATAAGTCTGTTTTCGTTAAAGGTCTTGAAAAAGTGTCATGGTTGAAAAATATTTTAAATAGTGTTAATGTAATTAATTTAGAAGATAAAGGTTGTCCTAATTTGTTAACCCTATATGATCGCTATAAATATTCCGGAGATTTGTACAATTGTATCTATCATGACTCAATATGTGCATTAAAAAATGTTATGTGCTTAAAAAAATGGTGCTTTGATAATAAACTTTTTTAAAAAGATACAATATGGATTGTTTCATTATACTTAATCGTTTCCTATACTCACTAACATACCCATTTAGTTTTAATATATACTATGATTGGAATATTACATGAATTGATACACATTCATAAGTACAATAAAAAACTCAGCAAAGAGAACAGTTACATTGGTCACTAAGACAAGGAGTTAAATTCCTAACCTGAAAACCTTAGAATAGGTGTTATTATTCTAAGCTGAAAACATAATGTTAATAATCTATATTGTGAATAAAACGGATCGCAGATAACAAAAGTAGGTATTATTGGAGGCGTCTGCGTCGCGAAACGAGCGAAGCGAGTTGAGTGACGCAGAAGTCAGAACACATTTATATTAATCGATCGAACACTACACGTGCAGTCAATCTGCTTTATCTCGATACGTCCGCATCACCTGGAATCCGAGTGACCGTGGGTTCAAGTTCCATGTAGACGAAGTCAGAGGCAAAAGCTAGTTGTGGATAAGACAATTATATAATTCATAAGTACATACATTCATAGTCTTATGCCTGTAACCCTGAAGAGGTAGGCAAAGGTGTATTACTACACCCACTTTTCGCCAGATATATTTAAGTCCCACGTAATAGGGAGGCGAGCCTATTGCCGTACCGGGCACATTTCTAGACTTCATGCTGTTACTGAGAAGTTCCTAACAGAAAAACCCAATAACACTTTGGCCGACCCGGGAATCGAACCCGGGAGCCACCCGATCCTACTTTCAACATTGTTAAGATTTTGCATTCATTCATTAAAATTATCAACGAGCTGTGCAAAGATAACAGTATGTACCTACCTACATATAAATTATTATGAATGCATCGCTGTGCCCGAGCCGCACTGAGCGCGTCGAACGAACTTGAGAATGTTGTTTATATTATGTCATCCCAAGTAAAAACATTGTTACTATGCTACCAGTATTACGATGCATCGATGAATGAAATAATATTATACTTCTAATGCCAACCGTCCGTATCGCAGATCATGTTAGTAGTGTGATTTTTGGGGCGCTCTGCATTGCGAACGGAGCGAAGCGAGGTGAGTGATGCAGTAAGCAAATGAATTTATACTAAAAGAAAAAGCTGTATGGTGTAATAAAAACCTACAAGTGTTTTTAATCAAACCACCATTTCCTTTTTACGATTTGACTAAATCAGAAAGACGGCAGGTTTGCTGGATTGAATGCCTGTAGTAGATGAAAATGAAATGCATAATTATTATTATTAAAAGAGTAATTAAATAATCTTATAAGAAATAAGTGATTCCTAATCGAACATTTATTGTATTTTAAAGTGCTATTTGTTTTAAGACTAAGATATATAAATCATCCATCAAGAATCCTAATTGTCTACTACTTAAATATATTATATATTAGAAGATTTTACTATCGTAATTATAAAAAATAAACGTTTGTACTGAGTTATTGATTATCTTGGATAATTCTATACACGTCATGTTAAGACAAAGTGGTCCAATATTTTATCACATCTTTGACGACACGTTTGGCGCATTGGCTAAGAGTATGACTCGCATCACAATGTAAATAGTAGGTTTAATAGACGCAGCAACTAATGCACCAACGTGTTGCGGGTTCGATTCCCACACGGAACAAATGAGTATTGTTCCAGTTTGGATTTTGTTTTTATGTTTTTTTTACTTTATTTTTTTTTGTATTATAAGCAATTATTATGTCTCCATAATACCTACTGTTGGCTACTTACTAAGAAAGAAAGAAAGAGAAAAACTATTTATTTGTCACAGACACAGAAAAAGTATTACATATAAAAGAAAACATTGCAAGGCATAAGTTTAGTCTGTGACAAATATGTGCACTTGATGTGCACACTCAGCTATATTGTTGCATTGTGGTAGTGTCCACAACTCTATTATTGAGTTATAGTTGCTAGTAAAAGCTAACCTCTCATTATACGGAAGGCCTATGCATTCATTAGTACAAGATGTGCACCAAATCGTTTCGATGCAACGATGTGCCGTGATCGAACATGATATTGTTGTTTATTGTACTTATTTAAGTGCGCGCGATAATTTTTGCTTGGCTATGTCAGTTCGATACCATACCAGATTATGATACACACAACAACCGATCGGACTGATCGCGTCGACTGAACACAGCAGTCTAACTTGAGAATGTTGTTACATTAGCATCTCAAACTAGAAACGACAGTAAGTTGTCCCATTGCATTGCTACTACAATGATATGTCGGTGAATGAAATACAATATTATATCGTGAATCAGACGGATCGCAGATAACAACGGTATTATTGGGAGCGTCTGCGTCAGCTCACTTTGTTCTGAGTGATGCAGATCACATTTATATTAATTGATCTCGATTGTAAAATTGGGGCTTCTGTATCACGCAGCTCGAGCGGCGACGCGAGAGCAAGTGATGCAGAAGCCCCAATTTTACCCTACTCTCATTATTCTCTTCATCTCTTACCCTGGCTCAGATTTGTTTGGGTCGGCGCTGTATGTCCTTCTCTTCCAAACTTCTCTGTCACCAGTCATTTGATCACTTCCCCGTTTTCTTACATATCTATTCTCCCATAGTTATTCCATCTTTTATTTGGTCGCCCCCTCCCTTTTCCTCTTTACCTTCCTATGTATCACTTGTTTAAATAAATATATAATTATTTTCTCTTCACATAAGATATTTCTAAAATGCGAATCTTTTCATCCGTGGACGCTACTTGCAGACTACTTTGATATTTTCTCTATTTTGGCATGGTAAATTAATTATTTATCATGAATCATAATCTTCATTACCTTTAAGAACGCTATTTTAAAAGTAAACTGGCTCATTAAAGTCTTAACTCGCAATCATATCGCATCCAAAAATAAAGAATTTCAAAAATGATTTTTTTATGGATGAAATTCAGAAAACGTTGCACCTACATTAAAGAAAAATATCCAGACCAAACTGAGAGAGAATCCAAAAGCAACGAAAGATATACAGGAATTTTCTGAATCCCTGCCAGTCGAACGAACGATCGTTGTTTTATGCGGCGTATAGGATAAACATCTCTGGCTCAAGAAAAACAAGGAGACTTGATGAGTAGATAGATATCTTTCTCCCTTCCACCTATCTAGACTCACGTGATTAATGGACGGCTCCTTACCGTAGTTTGTCACTTATTTTTTAACCCTTAAATAACACCGTGGGGTAATTCTTCACCTTCGATGGTAGTGTCATCTCTTAAAGTTGTCAGTCACGTAGCTTTAAAAAACCATCCATTTAGCCTGCTGAGGTATGTGATAAAATTACCCCAGGGTGTCAGTTACACATGCATTGATCTCTCATCAATTCAGTCAAACGTTTAAAAAGCTAACTTTACGGAGCCCTACGAAGCAGGGCTCCTTTTGTGGGTGCAGCGTCACAAGAAAACCTAAGATAACCTTTTAAGTTTTCTGAGTGAATACGTTGTAACAAAGGAGACCTTCCAGGTGTCCACTGTAACGTTATCCCTACTTAGGGTGTGTTTAAATGAGAAACGTGGTTAAATGTTACAATAAAAATTGATTTAATTCTCAAGTAAATCTAAACATCATTTAGCAAGCGTTTCACTAGCGAAAAAATTACTAAAAAATGTTATTAAAAAAAGATATAAACAGGGACGCGTGATTCGGCGATGGTGAAGGATTTGTTGAGGGTCCGCCTGCCGATGGTCGCTCAGGAGTCGCAATTGATGTACTTAGCTCGTCTGCGGTTCGCCAGATGAAAAGGGCGAGCGCAGCCAGCGCCTCAGCATTTATAGCAGCTTGAGGTGCGGTGGGGGCCGAAGATGCAGGCGGCCGGGAGGCGGTGTCATCACGACGTCACAGCGACGTCACACACTCCCAATTCTGTGGCTGGTAGGAGGCCACTGCATTCCGGGACCCTGAAACAGACGAGTGGTGGTGGTGTCAGTAGGTTAAATACAAGGCAACTACTAACCCTGAAAGAGACAAAAAACAAGTATAACCCTCGACCATTCATACGTCACCACGCATTGAACGTTCCTATTACCTGACATACATCACATTCAAAAGGCCCACACACAATCATACGTATGAACAAGCCAGTATTCATTCCCGATGCGAGTCGTATTCATTATAATACACGACGCGCGAAGAGGTATTATACGTGAGTTTTATAGCAAATAGCCACCCAGTCTATGTTGGTAGGCACCACCTGACAACCCGTCGATAAGTGAATTAATTGAAAATGTATAAGTCGTAAACCAATATTACGATCTTACTATATTACCACAGTCAAATAATCCATACAGTCGTTCGACGAACGCGTCTAGACGGGTCAATCGTGCGGGGGGCAAGAGGTGAGACGCGGGAACAGCGGTACCTAGTTACGTATATCGCCTTAGTTCCTAACTAGGTACATGTTTTTGGGGGCTGGCACGTGCTTGTTTTTTGTTCGTTACTTATTTATTTGCTTATGAATATGAATTAAGATGGTGCATAAGACTTGTGCTGTGAGACGTTGCAATTCTTCATGCTGATTAAAGATTAAAAAAATAAGGATTTAAAAAATCTGCGATTTCATCAATTTACTTACACCAAAAATTAAAGGACAATGGCAGATCTCCATACATCGAAATGTCTGAAATTAAATTGAAGCGCACCGTAATAAAAAATATATTAAAAAATTCGGCGTAAGTAACAGAGTCTATAAATGATTCGATTTTCACTCGGGAAACCCGGAAAAATAAGATATCGGTGTTTTAGTTTTTAGTTAAGAATGAACAATGTAGGTACGTTTGAATTATCAAATGAAATTTTGTCAGATTGACATCAAAACGCAGAAGTATTTGTAGCATCTACCTGTCACAGCCAAAGACAAAAGCAGAATTGCACATTTTAAATCGATTTTATGTGAAATCGATACAACATTAAAACGATGCTGTGACGTTTTTATTTGTTTTAAAAGTTGTTTTGCTTCAAAAATTATTAGCTAATTGATATAATGTCAATTAAAGATTCAATAACTGCATTTTAATAATTATATTTTAATAATCGATACGGATAAATAGTACTCACGTCTATTCCTGTCACACCATTGTCTATGACAACAGTCAAATAATAAAGTAGGAACCTAGTAGTTCGTAATCAATTGGAATGCTTTTTTATCAGCATACAATACTCCAGTTTTAACGAGACAAAGTGAAAATATTAAAAATCGTAGAAAATATAAACAATTCGTTTTGTTCATATGAAGTTTAAGGTCGCCACAACAAACCCAGACCGAATTCTGCCAATGTCCTTTCATTAATTTTAATTATTAATATTATTTTGAAACGTATGTACCGATAACCACTTAAAATAATGTGCACGTTCCTACTAATCTACTAACTTTTTACAATATCTCATGTCTGGCCAAATCACAGAATAACGTAGTACGTAAACAACATGGCAGACGTAAGAAAATAAGCGTTGCATTGTAAGGTAATAATATATTCGATTCAAGCGTGATTTTAATTTAATGCAATAAGTACCTACCTAACCTAGTAGTACCTTCGTATTAGGTAAGTACCTATCAAATAGGAGTGTAAGCGACTGCTACGCCGAAGGTCGCGGGTTCGATTCCCGCTGAAGTCAAACATTTGTGTGCATGAATATGAATGTTTGTCTTGGTCTGGGTGTTTCTATGTATAATATATATGTATTTACAAAAAAAAAGTAAAATTATGTATGTTTATCCATTGTCTAGTACCCTTAGTACAAGCTCTGCTTAGTTTGGGACTAGATGGTGTTGTGTCAATGTGGTAGAATATCATTATTATTTGTTTCTCTTTCACGCGTACTTTTCTAACATATGATGTTAAAAAAGTACACGGCCCTTTGGCAGGCGTACACGGAGACATAGGTCCAACGCGCAGAGGCCCTTTGAGAATTTTAATCTAGGATGTGGTGGGACACTTACTGAGGAGCCTCCATAACTGCACTATGAAGTACAGCCACGGATTAGCCGCAGCAGGTGTAGGACTATTGCTACTTGTATGGAAACGAATTACTCTGGGCTATTGTGAAGGGTGTTCAATGGATGAGTGAACATGAATGGACAAACTATAATGGATGAAAAACGGCGTCTGCCCTAAGTACTCTTATAGTACGTCGAAAAGGGGCAGACGGTGACTCGCCAACTCACTAGATGGGCCCTCTCTAAATAGCCACCATGGTAAACGAAGTCTGCCATAAAGGCAGCCAGAGGGCAACACCGGTGCGAGTGGCTAGGGGTGTAGAGCGGTGCGGCACGGGTTTCCCCGTAATTACGCCCTTGAAAATGACACTTCCACCCCCGAGCAAATAGCTCTTGCGACATCCCTCTGGCCAGTCGACCAAGGCAAGACAGAGTTGAGAGTCCTGCGGGCGCTCTTAGGCATCTACTCCAACCAGCCAATAAAGGCAAGCCGGAGACGAGGCCCTGACCGACTCTCTGAAGCATTCGGGACCGCAGTGTCGCCACACACATTCAGCTCGCCACAAAGCTGCCCTGCGGTTTGTAAGCTTTCTATTCATCTTGCAATACATTTTTTGTTTATATCACAAGATGAAGGTGATGTTTGAAAGCTGTTACTCTGTCCTCCGAGATTGCGTTAGTCTCATGATGAGATAACGGCTGCTCCAGAGGGGTTTATTATTATTATTATTATGTTTCTCTTTTTCACGGCTATTCTTCTAACATTTGGTGTTAGAAGAATAACCGGTCCTTTGGGAGGCCTACACGGGGATATGGATCCAACGTGCAGAGGCCCGTAGAGAGTTTTAATCTAAAATGGGATGGGACACATGCCGCGGAGCCTCCACAACTGCACTACTGAGTACAGCTATGGACTAGCCGCATCACGTGTAGGGCTATTGTTTTTAGTGGATCTAATGAATACGGGTTATGGGGATGGGTGATTAGTGAACTGGTAATTAATGCTATGGATGAAAAACGGCACCTGCCAATGATACTCCTATAGCATCCGTCCGCGTGGCAGGTGGTGACTCGCAAACTCACTAGATGAGCCCTCTCTAAACAGCCGCCCAAAGCAAACAAACTCTGCCATAAAGGCAGCCAGTTTCGCCCTTGAGAATGACACTTCCACCCCCGAGCTAATAGCTCTTGCGGCTTTCCTCTGGCCGGCCGACCAAGGCAAGCCAGAGTTGAGAGTCCTGCGGGCACTCTTGCAAATCCACTCCGGCCAGCCAACAAAGGCAAGCCGGAGACGAGGCCCTGACCGACTCTCTGAAGCATTCGGGACCGCAGTGTCGCCACACACATTCAGCTCGCCACAAAGCTGCCCTGCGGTTTTATTATTATTATTAAATATTAATATGTATCTTGGTAACGGCGCGTCCTAGCTAAAAAATAATCATATTTTTGGCCCCCTTTTATAAACCCCACACATGTTCTCAGTAATGTCATAGCCCGGTCACCCATCCATAAAATGACCTTGATGTTTATTGCTTTACCTTAACGTAGTTTGCTCAAAAATAGATCTGCAAAATTCTTCATATCGATAACATAGGCTCTGCAAGCTGATCCCATGGTTGCCCATCCATTAAACGACCGCTATGTCAATCGCTTTATTTTAACTTGGTTTGTACGATAACGACCTAGAATATTGAAACTTTTAAACACTCGCGTTGCATGTTTATAAGAATATATATTTTATACGGGAATTAACGCGAACATGCATTAGGTATTTACATACCTTATTTTGCTTGACGTTTCGAGACGGTTGCACGTCCCGTGGTCGCAAGCTGACTGGTGTCGCGATGTCACGTCTCCGAGTGCGAGGTAGAAGATTCTATTTCTACCCCCGGGTTGTTGATTTTCGAAGTAACGGCGCAAAACACTAACCGTATCTGTATATTGATCATTCGCCGACTGCGCATTAAAGTGGGGTGCTGTTAGTCGAATCACTGGATTCCACGCCGACGACAATTTGAAGCCCACTTCCCGATTGAAATTTTTATGTTTTCTGATTTCGATCGCTTCACGCACAACTCTTGGGTAAAAGTGGCCTTCCGTGGAGAGGACTTGGGGACGATGAAATTCAATGCAGTGATTGGTGCCCGATTGAAGTAAACGTTTCGCAATCGCCGATTTGTTCGTTTGACGGTTCTCTACGGCTGTATATGAATCACTGGATTTCCTGCAAGTGGTGCGTGCACCTGCCGATCAACGGACGAGGCTCTGGCAATCAAAATATCCCGAAAAGCGGCA
Organism: Euclidia mi; assembly: GCA_944739405.2. Classification (NCBI taxonomy): domain Eukaryota; kingdom Metazoa; phylum Arthropoda; class Insecta; order Lepidoptera; family Erebidae; genus Euclidia; species Euclidia mi. The sequence continues at coordinate 38,316,212 of OX123198.2, forward strand.
ATAGGCTCGCCACCTATTACGTGGGATCAAAACACTGGCGAAAAGTGGGCGTTTAATATGCCTCTGCCTACCCTTTCGTGGAAACAGGCGTGAGTCTATGTATGTATGTGGGTATGTTATTATTGTAATATAATAAATAAGTGATTTACACTATAATATTCATGTAGGGTAGAAATTGTAATATTTTTGTAAAATAAATAGACGGTGTTTGATTAAATAGGTATTGTTTAAATGTGGTAGCCCTAGCCTCCTTACCCTTGTCTAGACGTTGTCGGCTTTTTCTACGAGATCAAAGGCGTCAAACTACTGTATGTCTCTTTATACTGTGATATTACGATACTAACAATCATACGATTAGTTGGCAATATCACAAACAAATTGCTCATTAACGCGCTCGATGCGAATTGTAAAAGCAAAAAAAGTGTTCATTATAATTAAGTATAAAGTATAATACAATGTTTTGAGCCGAGTGATCGGCTGACGTAAACAAGTGAGTCATAACTGCGCAGCTGCGCCGCATTCCATTGCCGCGACTCAAGGACAACATATAATCATAAACATGATACAATAGCCATTAGCGGCAAATACACAATTCGAGATAGGTTGTAGTGACTAATATATCACCAAAGTAGACAATCGATGACATAGTATACACAACAGTAGCTAAAAAAAACAGGCGAGAATCGAACTAACAGACCGATCAGACAACAGCTTTTTAACCACTGAGCCATGAGGAAAAAAATTTTTGATTACGATTAGTCATAACTAGTCATTCTATATGTAACAAGATAATTGGGTACATGATTTAGCTGTAATTAGGAATTAAAGATTTTTATACTATTTGAAACAAAGTGTTAAGTTATTTTAGTGATTAGATCATTAGTGATGAGCATTAATCATTACAATCTTAAACTTTGTAATGAGTTATCACGAAAGAGAAACATATCTGATATTTAGATAGTTATCTGATTTTTCGATATTTATAGAAATTAATTTAGCGGGTCTTAATCGCATCAACTATAAGTCTTATCCACCGATCGTCACTATTACTCCAGGATAGTACGTGAAGCGGTAGAAATCAAGAAATATAACAATTTCAACCGGGAGGATGGATATAGATTATCGGCTACTTGGAATCCAGTCATCAGCAAGTGTAAACACCGCCGCAGTGATAAATCACAACAGTGTGTAGACGTCATTAGTGTTGTGTGTCGGAGTACCGACATTGCGAACTTAAATAAAGACCAAGTGAGGGTAGGTGCTGAAACCCGCACTTCCACAAGACGTCGCTGAACTCTCATCAGTCTCTCCGCGACCACGCTCGGTGCAAAACGAGCGAAACGTCGGTAACAAATAGGTATTAATACCTTAAATAAGTTAAGTTAACGCGATTAAGACCCGCTAAATTAATTTCTATGATGTATACAAATCGCGAAAGTTTAAAATTTCGATATTTAGTTAGATAAATAACAGATTCTTTGTAACAATATTACATTTAATAAACTTCTGCGACAATTTATAACTGAAATATTTATTCATTTTATCTTAGCATGTTTACACAAATCGTTACCACAACACAATGCGTTATCTTGTGAGCTCCAACTCGGAAACAAAAGAACCATTGTTGGCCCTCACAAACAATTATGTAGGTAATTATAACTTCGCATACACATGCGTCTTACATTGTTGCTAATGACACTGTACCCCATCGTTTATAAACATATTGATGCTATAATAGAATAAGATTTAATTATTTTATTCAGCTTTTAGGTTTAAAATAAACGACGGTGAAATACGAAATGGTAATATCTTTAACTTGTAAATCAATTAATTTGCTTTAGTTATTAAAGTATAAAAATTATTGACTTAAGTAGAAATACCCACATTAGTTATTTAAGTATTGAAATTATTTATTAATTTGTGTGTAAACAGCCACTTTAGTTATTTAATGAGGTATAAAAATTATTTATTTGATTTATATGTAAATAGCCACTTATTTATTCAAGAATAGAAGTTATTGATTTAATTTATGTGCAAATACCCACTTTAGTTAAAGTTAGTTTCAATTCAATTAAGTTTGATAATTTCGGTTTGATATAATAACATTTGCGTAAACACAAGAACACATTATAACCACTACTTAAACTGGTTTAGTTAAACCAGATGTTTAGTATTTTGTAAAAAGAAAACAAGTTACATATTGATAATTAAGTATTTTTCCGGCCGTCAGCGGCTTAATTTTACCATTTATTTATCATTATATGTTTTATATATTTCAATAGAAACAGACATTGAAAGAAACAATCTTAGCGACACAAAACATTGGAAAAAAATATAATTCAATAATTGCGACGCAGGAATTTTATGTTTGAGTTCACAATGAACAGTAAATGCATAAATAGATGCATTTGCAAATAACATACCGATAGGCAGTAATAAGGAGATAAAATCGAAGACCAAAAACAACGATTGTAGCAAAATAAACATTTGACAAACGAGCAACAAATAATTCTACGATGATATTCGTATTTTATACAAAATAGACAACGATTAAATTTGTTCATTATTGTTAGTGAGCAACCTGCATGTGACACGTGTACATTTAATTAATAAATGAACGCGGAATTCTAGCTAAATACCTAGTATATAATACGATAGCATCTTTAGGTACGTTCATTCTCAGCCAGTCCAACTATAATAAGTAAACGTGGCATAACAAAGATGCAACTTTCTTAGTAAGAAAGAAAAGAATAGTTAATTTTAAAAGATAATCGCCGTAGTAGGCGGTAAACGTATTATATAATACCGACTATATAGAAATATATCGCCGTACAAAATCGCTAGCAGAAGGTTATAGTAGAAAAATGAAAAGAAATGAAAAAGAGAAGGGTGTGAATTCGTTCCATAAGTCAGCCAAAGCAGATTATTAGCAATAATAACCAGTAGCACTTGATTACCGTAGTAGCATTTAAAAAAGCTAATCGCGAAGCATACGATCAACGAAGGTAACCTTAGCACGTCGTTAGAGGACGTGAGGCCTTAAATCGCAATACAAAGAATGCGATCAAAGAATGTGACCACAGCGCGTCATTTAGTTGACACGTGGTCGCAAGCAAAACGATTATAACTTGTTACTTATGCGGTTGATACAAAATTAATTATCACACGCGGCAACAGAAATAGTTATAATATAAAAATGCTTACCATGCGTAGTAAGACAAAATTGTCTGTTGTGACCGGCGCAACACAAAACCGACCTTCCGTGCACAACAGAACAAAAAACAATATATGCCACTAAAATAATTACACACTGCTTTGGAACGACTTCACACACACGACTTTAACTGTGTTAAGAAAATAAAAAAATAAAAAAACTCACCGGCAGCGGATTCTCAACAAAACCCTACCTATATATTCCCGTGGGCGCCACTGTGACAAAGTACACCTTTGGGTTTGTTAAAAATGAAAAATATGAGTTGAATGTTATAATAAAAATTGATTTAATTCTCAAGTAAATCTAAACATTATTTAGCAAGCGTTTCACTAGCGAAAAAATTACAAAAAAATATTATTAAAAAAAGATATAAACAGGGTCGCGTGATTCGGCGATGGTGAGGGATTTGTTGAGGGTCCGCCTGCCGATGGTCGCTCAGGCGTCGCAGTTGATGTACTTAGCTCGTCTCCGGTTCGCCAGATGAAAAGGGCGAGCGCAGCCAGCGCCTCAGCATTTATAGCAGCTTGAGGTGCGGTGGGGGGCGGAGATGCAGGCGGCCGGGAGGCGGTGTTATCACGACGTCACAACGTTTCCGGAGCGGACGAGACTGTTCATATTAAATACTACGCCACTTGCAAGAAGTTCGGTCGCAAGGAGGCCGGAGATCACCGAACCAACAGTCGGGACTGCCCTGCTAGGAAATACGCAGAGGGCCGGTCCTTGTCTATGACCAATTATGGCCATTAAAACTACACAAAAAATTGGACAGATCAACCTGCAGGGCTCAGCGGTGGCCACAGCAGAGCTGCCCGCCATCGCGGGGGGGATGGGGCTAGACGTGGTTCTTGTCCAAGAACCATACCCCATGCCTCATCTCTCCTCCACCGTTGGACCAACGTGGGTCTTCGGGACCAACATCGAGCGACCCAAAAGTGGAATACTTCTCCTACGACGTGACACTCCGTGTGCCTTGCTACGCAATCTTAGCAACAGCCACTGCACCGTGTGCCACATAGATTTGGACCCGCGCCAGCCGAACACCCCAGCGACGTCAGCACACCTCGTCAGCGCCTACTTCCAGTATTCGGATGACATCGCCATTCATCTACAACACCTTAACATGGTACTGGACTCCCTGCGGTGTCACCGAGTGCTGATAGGCGCTGACACGAATGCCCATTCGCCGATGTGGCACTGCGCCCCGCGTAACTACGTTGAGAGAGGACCGTACGTTACGCACCGACGCCAGCAAATGGAGGACTTCATCGTTGGCCGTGGACTCATTATACACAACCGTGAAGATCAACCATCCTCCTTCGCCACGGTCAACGGGGAGTTCAACATCGACCTCACGCTGGCCACTAGGAGCACTCCGGTCCAGGACTGGACAGTACATGCTGACATCAGCAGTAGCGACCATCGCCTCATCACCTACAATCTATGTGGCACACGGATCGGACCAGGACCAGGCTCGCCGGCGGAACCGCTGGAGGAGCCGAGGAGATTCCGCGAGCGCGGCGTGGACTGGGGACGCTTCCAGGCAGTGGTCCACACTCGCGTGGGTACGATAAATTGGCGAAAGAATGCAAGCGAGGTATGTGAGGTTTTTACGAATGTAATAGTAGGTGCGGCGAGTGAGTGTCTAGGTGTGTGTGGTGTCAGTAATCGCGGTAAAGGATATGAGTGGTGGTCTCCAGCATTGGAGGCCGCGCGTAAAAGATCGAGTAAGTCGAGAAAGCATGGCAGACGGCTAGAAAGAGAGGTTTCGGGGCTTTTGAGGAGATAGCACGAAAGAAGTATCACGAGTGCCGCAATAGCTACAGGACATTGATGGCGAGGACGCAGAGCGAGTTCTTCCGGGGACTCGCCGATACCGGTAATCTGGATCCCTGGGGTCTGGCCTACTGAGCAGCCAGCGGGCGGTAAAGACCGCCCCCCAACGTCATTAACGGTACGAAGTTCTCGGAGGGATACGCCGGGGACGCGCGGACCGCCATGGAGGTCCTAGTCCGTGCACTCTGCCCGGACGATGGCCCAGGCGCCGACAGCGCCTACCATCGTCAAGTGAGGCTACTGGCGGCCTGCGCGCCCTCGGGACGTGATGCGCCCCCGCCATCGATAAGTGTGGTGGGCTCTATAGTCAGGGACTTACCCAACACGGCACCCGGCATCGATGGGATCACTGCCCGCATGGTAAAACATGTGTAGCTGACTCCGAGCTGACGCGTGTTTTAGGTAAATGCGTTGAGGAGGGCACATTTCCCGATACGTGGAAGGACGGTCGGCTTATTGTCCTGCCGAAAGGCAACGACAAGCCGCTGACTGATCCTAAAGCGTATCCTTTCGGTTTAGGGCAAGATCTTGGAGAGGGTCATGATCTACTGCGCACCCAACATCTCGCGCAATATCTCACCCTGTCAGCACGGTTTTCTCGAGGTCGTAGTACTTTAACAGCCTTGCGGTCCCTTCAGGACATTGTAACAGCGAGCCGGGCCAAATATGTCCAGGGCCTTTTCTTCGACATATCAGGTGCCTTTGACAACGCGTGGTGGCCCATGATCCTGCTGAAGGCGAAGAGCGGTGGTTGCCCGCCCAACATCTATCGGATGTTGGTCGCGTACTTTACGAGTCGGCGGGCAGGTCTCTTCGTCGGAAGTGGGGTTGTGTGGAAGCCACTGACCATGGGCTGCCCGCAGGGCTCAGTTTTGGGACCCTCACTGTGGAACCTCCTGATGGATGACTTGTTTTGATTACCGTACCCAGACGGAGTCCAATTGGTCGCATACGCGCATGATGTTACGATCCTCATTGAGTCAAACTCAAGAGCCGGCATCGAGGCATCAGCCTCATGCGCCATGGCCTTAATTAGCGAGTGGGGACAGCGGAACCGCCTGGGCTTCTACCCCTCCAAGTCATACTCCATGACTCTGAGGAGGAAGATGCCTGGACGACCACCGACTGTCCGACTTAATGGGGTCTCAGTCAAAAGCGTACAGTCAACCAAAGTTCTGGGTGTGGTAATCGACGCAACCATGTAATTTAAGGAACATGCGGAGTCCATCGGTGAGCGCACCGCAGCTGCGTTTGGAAAAATGTCGAGAGTCTCCGCCGCATCCTGGGGCATGCGCTATAGAGCGCTACGCGTCCTCTACAGGGGAACGTATGCCGCAATCATCACCTATGCGGCCGGATGCTGGTGGAGGCGAACGACCGTGTTTGTGGTCAGAAGCGCGTTGTTGAGGACACAAAGACCCGCGCTCATCTTGCTGACGAAGGCCTACAGGTCCTGCAGCACCGCTGTGCTGCAGGACCTGTAGGCCTTCGTCACCTGTAGGCCCTGCCTGTCTTGGCGGGTGTTCTGCCAGCCGACCTCGAGTCGGCTGGTGAGCCGTGCGGGTAGGATTGATGATATAAGACACCTACCCAAGGAGGCGTTCAAAAACGAAAGCAGACAAATTTCCGAGGAGACTGTTGCCTCCTGGCAACAGAGATGGGAAGGCGAGGTGAAGGGTAGGGAGCTCTATCGGTTCTTCCCGGACGTGGCGGCTCGGCTCAAGTACACTTGGGTCAAGCCGGACTACCAAGTCTCACAGCTTATGACTGGTCATGGATGCTTCAGGAAACGGTTGTGCGAGATGAAGTTGTGCGAGGATAGCGTGTGCTATTGCGGAGAGGAAGACGAAAGTTTGGATCATGTTATATGGCGATGCCCACTGTATGACAAGTTCAGGAAAGATATGATGGACGGGTTCACTGTCACAACGGTCGGGCCCCCTTTTTACGCCGAACTTGTGAACTCTGAGGCGAACTTCCGGCGGTTTAGAGACTTCGCCCATAAATGGCACGAGAAGAGGACCCGGGCCAGCGACGAAGCCGTAGGCGTGACGTATGCTGTGAGAAGAGCAGCACATACCGTACTACAATAGTACAGCCGCCCCTGAATGGGGAGAGTGGCTCAGGGACACATAATTTGTAGGGAGTTTACAACGGGCGCGCGGGAAAGAGCATACAGCAAGTACCGTGCGCCTCTCCCAAGATTCGGTCTATATACCCAGACGGGTGGTGGGACCATGAGGCGGAGATGGGAACGTGTTCATATTAAATAATATTTTGTAGAACGCTCGTTAATTTGGTGGACAATTAGTAATTTAGTGAAAAAGTAAAAAGTTTTTCAGCGTAACGCGCTACAGTGTTATTTAAAATTTTTGATGCAATTTTTTAAATATCTCCATAATTATAAACTACAAAAATAATTTATTTTGTACACTTCAACTTCAATAGCCGTTTGGGGTAATTTTACCCCATGGTGTTATTTATTATTCTGTAACCGAAAATAAGGATGATAATAAAGGGTTCGACTAGTGACTGGTTTAAACAGAATAAATGTCGATAAAATTATGAAAGCGTTTAAAATAAATATGTAAGTTTTTATTAAGTTAGTACACGATCTATAGTCGTATTTTTTATTAGACGAAGCTAACTGACGTTTACTGTGTTGTCAGTTTATGATGAAATAAAAATAGTGTTGTGACAAAGTGAATGATTGAAAAACTCTTGGATGAATGAAATTGCCTCGATTGTCTAGTGAATGGTTAGTGTGCCGAACGGCCGATATCGGGTACGGTGTTCGAGTTTTCGAAGACTATGTTCCTATAGTATTTACCTATACTGAATACCGAGTGTTTTAAAAATTAAGGAAAAGTATTTACCTATACTGAATACCGAGTGTTTTAAAAATTAAGGAAAACATTGAGACTGTTCTATTTTCAATACATCATGTAGTTGAAACTATAGATGTATAAAATATAACAATTTATAGGTAGATTATGAAAATAAAAACATCGCTTACTACATAATTTGCTTTTATTCATCATCAGATAAATAAACATCACTATCGCTTGCGGTGACATTAATTATAAATCTATCTGAAACATTGTCGATCATTTCATCAGTTGTCGAGACCATACATTTTATCTTCTTCTTTAATTATATGAGACACGCAGCTACTCCATTTTTCAGGTGTGATATGTTGAAGTCCTACTTCAAAAAGTTTTTTTACTTCTGTCACTTAGAAGGTTTTGTTATTTCTTGCAACATATCCTTTTGCCTGCGCCCATACCAACTCAATGGAATTGAGCTCACGGTGGTATGGAGGCAGACGTAAAACAATTATCCCATGCTGCGCTGCCATCTCGTCCACAACATACATATGTACGAAACAATATAGCATCAAATAAACACAACAATTACCACAAACACAACGTAACGGAAAACTTAACAAAAACAATAACTAAACACTAAACAGCGTGAGCGCAGAAAAAACATTCTTGCTATTAGACCAGAGGTTAGAAGCCGAATGAATAACAAACAAAATGGCGACCGACGCGCGCCGCGCTTTGTAATAAGCCGTCAATATACTGATGTAACTACTTACATAACTATTAGTAACTTATATCAGAGAACTTTTATTGTAAAATAGAAATAATATTATTTTATTCTTTGAAATGATTAACTATTCACACTCATTGTTCGTTCATCTGATTGAACGAGAACTAAACGCATCACTATTACTTTAAATATGACAACATTATTTTACAAAGTGACATTAGCTACTGTCAGTTGGCTTCGTCTAATTAAAAATACGACTATAGGGTGTTGTACTAGATTTTGACGAGGCGACCCTGATCATAGGTTATGATAAAGCTACCTCACCTAGCGTTTTCTTTATACCGATGAAAATATTAAGCTAGCTGAAGTCGGTATTTATTACGTATATCCCACAACCAGTTCTCGTATTACTTTCGGAGGGCATCATCTATCAATTCATACGTTAATATTAATGCGAAGAAATGACTGCAATACTGTCCATGCCATCTATTAGATATATTTAGCGCATAAAATGTAGAGTATAACTTGCCAGTTTTCAATAGTATAAGTCTATTAATAAATTGGACACGATCTAACATCATTGTAATGAACATCATTTAAGATTTTTTTTTTTGCTAGCGACCTATATTACTGATATTGTACAATTATTGTATTACAACGAAAAAAAAATCAATTTATCGATAGTCGACTCGGACGATCACCAACAACATACTACAACACTACGGTCGCCGCGTCCGAACGCAGAGAGTCACTAAAACGCTATGCAGCATCAATACAGTTGCAAAATCGCCGGTCACCGGTGCTAAAAGAAGCTAGTCGGTGGTGGCTCTTACATGTAGTCGCTTTTCATAATCACGCAGTTCATACGCGCCGCGAGTGAGACGCGCGCCGCCGTCGGCCAGCGCTGCCGAAGCGCACGCCCGCCGCCCGACCTCAGAGGAGCTCGGGCGGCGGCAGTAGAGACTGCCAGTGACGCGTTTCAGAGAGACGCCGCCGGCCGCACGCGCTGTTACGTACACTTAAAAAGAGTAACGATTTTATGTTCTGTATTGTGTGTTATTTTATGTGTATAAGAAGATTTTTGTGGGAAGCCTCAGATCAATTGTATAAGGACAGGGATGTTAAAAGTAATAATAATTTGTAGAGTATTTCGTCAAAAGATCTGGATGAAAGGCAAAAATGCTTAAACCTATAACTGTCTCCTCGTAAATCGGAGAACGATCTTATAAAGCCGCTTCTCAGTAACAATGTGGCATTAAACGAAACAATTTGCAATCTTCTGCGACGACGTCGCTGTTGCACTCTTCCATAAAAATTAAATAGCTTATCCTTTTACCGCTGAATTCAATATTCGATCTATCCTTTTTTTGAGATTTTAGATTAGCTTTTGACATAAGCTGCATACAAAATAAGTCAAACACGAATCTTGAATCTCGAAATCCATGGATAGATCGAATATTGAAACCAGCTGTTAGTCGGTTTGTGTCCTTGATGTCGATTGTACACAACTGTACATTGCAAAGAAACGCTTGATCCATAAACTCGTTTCACAGTGGTCTGCGTGTCATGCGCGCGTTTTTGAGACACGCTGGCATACGGCGTGTGCAGCACGCGTGACTCTGAAACTAGTCTAAGAGTTTAATTAGCGGTAGGAACGCATTTCGCAACTCTTGCTGCGATCAATGTATGTAGATGCCATGTTTATTATGTAGCATTCTACTGAACATTCAGTATGCAGATCAGCTTATTTAAGGGTACTGACTCCGCGTAACGACTGGCAACAACTGTTCACGAGAGCCAAGAGTGATGGCTTAACATGCTCGCCGAGGAACGACGCGAGCCATAATTAATAATTAAATACCACATAACTTCGAAAGGTCAGTGGTGCTCACCGTGGTTTCGAACCCCTCTGCACGGCAGTCTGTTGGTATATCCACTAGGCTATCGCTGCCTGCTTTTTGGTTCCTTACGTTTTTTCAGTTAAATCATGATAGGGAAACTATCTTTATTAGATTGAATAACATACGGCAATGAGTTGTCATAATATAATTAGAACAATTAGAAGAAAATCATTTTCTTCAAACATCCTCAAATCAAGGTGAGCAAATACTTTTGAGCGGTAGTGTATGTATATACGAAAACGTCGTTTCTAACGGGTTGGCATTTTACGTACATTTACCTGTTTACATCTCGAAAATGATTCAGTTTTAAAGTGATTTCTTTTGCTCGGATACTTTCCTTGTGGAAGATATCCAGGTCGGTCCCTTGGGCAGGCAAACTGGCGACATGGGTCCAACATGGAGAAGTCCCCATAGGATTTTAATCTGAAGTGGGACAGGCCCGTAACGGAATGCCATACCTTCGCCATCGTAATACATTAATCGCAGGTAGAATGCAGGACTATTTTGGATTGATATCTATAATTAGAACTTTTATGTTGTCATTTATATTTGACTATTAAATAGTACATATGTCGTTCATGATATCAAAATAAATGGCAAAGAGGCTCAATGTCAGCGCGCTTGTTGGTGCCTAATCAACTTCAGACAGCGCTGTGCTGCACCTTATGATTTTAATCCATATGTATACTTTTATCATAGGAAATACATTTTCGGAAATAAAAATATTCAAGACAAAGAACCAAAAGACTCAAATCTTAAGCTAAGAGTTATATATTTTAATATCATCTTAAAAGCCTAATATTAAAATTCCTTTATTTCAGACAAGACAAATAACATACCCCTATGATATCAATACAAATAATTCCTCAATAACACAAAATCATTATTATAAAATAATTCTTTTACGAGAGCGTTATTCTTATATAGATTTGAGTTACGACATTTCGTTGTGAAACTCCCATATTATAGTTATTACAAGAGTATATACGACCACGTACGTCACTTAGCTTGTAGACATAGGGTATAATTTCACCTGCTTAGTTCCAGCCCTGAACATGTATGCTATTAAAATAAATATATGTGTTTTATTACCATCCACTAAGTCTAACCTTGGAGCCTAAGTTGAATAGACTAAAAGTATCGCACGAAGTTATTTCTTTGCAAATATAAAAAAAAAACTAATTTAAATGGCATGTTTGATAGTAGGTTTGTTAAAAATAGGATATAATTGGTTTTCTGCGAACTAAGCATCATTAAGCAAACTTGTCTCTGTGTCAGAAAGTTTTCCTTTTATAATGAGTTGTTTATTCGTGAAGGGGTTGGCAGAGTTGTAATATTACACACACATTTTGCCATGTTATGAATTTGTGGGTCCCACGTAATAGGAGGCGAAGCTTTTGCAGTTATAAATAAATAAAAAGCCTTTTATTTCCTGCAAATAATAGTACTTAACAGAGTTTTTGTTAAGTTTGCTTATTTTCTAACTAATTATTTATTACACGCTTATTTTAATAATAACTTTTTGGTGTGTGCCCTAGTGTGTCTCTATGGTGTGTCTGTGTTCATGTGCATTGAGAATTACTGGCACTGAATAAAAACTATGGATAGCACTTTAACCTTCATTTATTGTCCGAATAGTCCCAAGCCTATCCACGGTCGTACCGACCGGGCAGCGCGCAGTAACTGCCGGTGCCGCTAACATACTTCTCGCTTACACACAATACTGCTGATACATCATATCGTTCATACTTACAAAGTACCTACACAACACCCTCCAATTTTTTACAAAAAATTCAAAATAGAAACACTAAACTAAACTTAAAATTAACACGTTAGCTACATACATACACGTAACACAATGTAACAGTTAGGATGTCAAATCATAACATTGCGATTAACAGTGTAGGTACACGTATTACATTACAGCTTACGCGTAGCTGGCTGGCTTAGATTGCTGAGGTGGCGGCCGTGGGGCTCCCGCGGGTTGACCAGCTACGATTCTTGTAAACATTTTCGTCATCCAGTGTCGAATGCGATACCGGCAATATATTATTACGGCCAATAACATAAAAACTGTACTTGTTCATTTAAGCCCGTACTGCACCATTTTGGGCAATGATCACTTCTTCTTTACTATATGTTTTTCTCATTTTAAGATAAAAGTAAATTAACTTTCAGAGATGTTACTTGAATGAAATATATCAGCGTTATAAAATTATAAAATTACAATATGAATCTATTTTAAGACATGGCCTACTTACAGTGTTTATCGCATTGTATGCAGTTCGATGCTCATTTCGCATAATTAACAAATACTCATTTCACAATCAAACGATATTACTACATAATTCGCATAAAATAATAAGTAGGTTCTAACTGAGCGTAAATAACTATTTCGTAACTTCATATTAAGGTACACATACATTAGACTGTAAGTTAGGTATAAAGGTATGCGTCCATTGTACTGCAACTTTTTAGGTAAGTATTATGAAATACAAGTATTAGACCATAAAGTGTTGTTTTATTTACTGACTACATTTAACAATTAAATCTTACTGGGCGTTTGATTACACGTCCCGATTTCGATACTTTCTTAGGATACATATTCTTATCGTTACATTCTAATGACTTATGTTCTATGATTAATTTATTAACGTTGGCATTCGGTTCGCTATAACAATCATTGTCCGTATGTTCGCTAACATGTTCGTTCAATATAAACGCAGGTTTTAACCTGTCGACAGATATATTGACAGTTCTATTAGGCAACTGAATGGTATATACTTTACCTTTTCTGTTCACTACGCGATAAGGTCCGTCGTATGGTGGCGTCAGGGGTCTGCGTACTGCGTCATTTCTAATAAAAACATAACTACGCTTACCTAATTCACTATGTACAAATAATGTGCGCGAGTCTCGCAACTCTCTTGATACTGGTTTTAACTTATTTATATTAATTCTTAACTGGTCTAAAAATGCGTAATCCGTTAAGTTCCGATTATCCGAGATGTTATAGAAATCTCCGGGTAAACGGAGCGTTTGACCATACATGTACTCGGCTGGACTTACACCATTATCGCTCCTAGCTACTGTACGCAATCCTAATAAGACTGTAGGAAGCTCGTCGTACCATGAAGTATTATCTGTAAGTCGTGCTGTGATGGCTTGTTTCATACTCCTGTGCCATCGTTCTATAATACCGTTACTTTGCGGTCTGTAGGGAGTAGTTCTATTTTTTTAATGCCTAGTAATTTTAGCAATTCGGTAAACAGATTACTTTCAAACTGGCGACCTTGATCGCTTGTTAGCTGTTCGGGAACTCCAAAACGAGTTATCCAGTTATCATAGAAAACTTTGGCTACAACTTCGGCAGTAATTTCATGTACCGGGATGGCTTCCGGCCAACGCGTATACCTATCTATCTCTAGTAGGTGGCAATGGTCCTACTATATCTATATGTACATGAGATAAACGCTTAGATTCTGAGAACTGTTGACCTTCTGACACAATATGCCTATTAATTTTCGATTTCTGGCATTGAATACATGTTTTTGCCCATTGGCCAACATCACGGTTCAATCCCGGCCAGAAAAATCGGTTTGCTATTAATTTACGAGTCGCTCTAATGCCAGGATGACTTATTTCATGTACTGTTTTGAATGCTAATTTCCTATAGGATTCGGGTATATATGGTCTACACGTATTTGTAGAATTTTCACAATAAATCAATTTATCACTGTGTGGAATGAGAATTTTCTTTAGAGAAATATTGTCATTCTATTCAGTTAATAATTGTTTTAACTCTGCGTCCGTTTCCTGTGCTACTGCTAATTCTACGTAATCTATAGACGTTGGGCACTGTATAGTCTCGATGCGCGATAACGCGTCTGCAACTTTGTTGTTATCGGCCTTAACATACCTTATGTCCGTTGTAAATTCGCTTATGAATAAAAGCTGCCTTGTACGTCTAGGTGTTTCACAGTTACTTACAACTTTATTAAATGCATAAATTAACGGTTTGTGATCCGTATACACAACCTATTCTCTGCCTTCGAAAAGAAACCTAAAATGTTTTATTGCCATGAAAATTGCTGTTGTGCTGACCTTGGTTGACTTTTCGAACGCCTTTAACACCGTCAGTCACGATATCCTTCTATCGATCCTTACCCATCTCTTGACCTCGCCTGTTGTACTGGAATGGTTCTCATCCTATCTTCAGGAACGTCAGCAGTCAGTACGCGTTGATGAAACTACATCAAGTTGGCATGACATTCACTCTGGCGTTCCTCAAGGCGGCATTCTCTCTCCTTTACTTTTCTCAATTTTTATTAATTTCTTAACACCTAATCTTCGATGTGGGTATCATATCTATGCTGACGACTTGCAGTTGTACGCCCAGGCGAGAGTGGATGATATATCAGTAGCCATCGATGACGTAAATAGAGATCTCGAGTCTATGATGGATTGGTGCAAAAGATTCGGTCTTGACGTAAATCCAGCTAAATGTCAGGCCATTATTGTGGGCAGTCGCCGTTTAATGCCCAGATTAGATTTAAATACTTTGCCGCCCATCTTGTTTAATGGTCTAATTATTCCTTATAGCTCTGAGGTCAAAGATCTGGGCCTGTACATTGACTCCACTCTCGGCTGGCAGGCACAGGTGACCAAAGTTAGTCAGAAGGTTACAGGATCACTCAGAGCAGTATATCGCCTTAAAAATTTCCTCCCATCCAGGACCAAAGCTATGCTTGTGCAGACCTTAATATATCCTATAATCGACTATGGTGATGTGTGCTATTATGACCTGAATGCAGCATTTCTCAATAAATACGACCGACTTCTCAATAACTGCATTCGATTCATTTATAATCTTCGTAAGTATGACCATGTCTCTACTTATCGTTCCGAACTTAATTGGCTACCAATTCGTCAACGCCGTAGTTTGCGTGCTCTCACTACTCTCTTCACGATTCTTAAGTCCCCTTCCTCGCCCACTTATCTTACTGAATACTTCCAGTATCTATCTTCTACTCACGAGAGAAGTCTCCGTTCTTCCCATAATCTTCTTCTTTCATGTCCCAGTCATTCTTCTGGGTTTGTCTACTCTTCCTTTGTTGTCCAGTCTGTTCTACTCTGGAACGTGCTCCCTCTTGAAGTCAGAATGTCCACTAACCGTTACGCATTCAAAATGAAAGTACGTGATCTCCTGTTTAAGAGATTGAAGGAATCAGCACATCCTTCTCATCCATTATTATAAGTATGTATTTATATGTATTGTGTATGTATATATTTATACGTATGTATCATATTATTATATAATTTTATTATTATATGTTATTATTCCTTATCTATGTACTATATTATTATATTATGTATTATATATATTGTTATATCCAATATTATCTATTACATACATACATACATATCGTCACGCCTTTTATCCCCGAAGGGGTAGGCAGAGGTGTGTTTCTACACCCACTTTTCGCCAGATATACTTTAGTCCCACGTAATAAGGGGCGAGCCTATTGCCGTACCGGGCACATTTCCAGACTCCGTGCTGCTACTGAGAATTTCGTGACAGAAAAACCCAATAACACTGCCCGACCCAGGAATCGAACCCGGGACCTCCCGATCCCACGCGCACATTTATGCCGCTAGACCAACGAGACAGTCGTATAGGGTTTGATGTCGAGTTTTCCGTCTCTACGCAAAGATGGTATTTGCATCGTGTTATCCCTTAGTCGCCTCTTACGACACCCACGGCAAGATAGGGGGTGGTGACACTTGTATTCTATGCCGTCAACCACACGGCTAATTCGCGATCGGAAAATTGAAACGGCTCTATTAAATTGGCCAAAAACAGACTTAGATAAATTAATTGTAATACCATATTTTTTTAGACGTTCAAATACCATTCGTAAATGTAATTTATGACTTTCTAAATTTTCACTAGCGATAACAATGTCATCAATAAAATTAAATAGGAAATCTAGGCCTTTTAAAACGTCATTATTCATAAATCTTTGAAAAGTTTGACTTGCATTTTTCAATCCAAAATTCATTCGCGTAAACTCAAATAGCCCAAAAGGTGTGATAACCGCAGTTTTCTCTACATCTTCTGGCGCAATTTTCACATAATGATAAGCTCTATTTATATCTAATTTACTAAATATTTTCTTACCTGCTAATATGTACGTGAAGTCATGCATCTAGGTACGGGGTAGCGGTCTGGTTTAGTGATGGCATTCAGACGCCTGTAGTCACCAACTGGTCGAATTTGTCCGTCCTTCTTTGCTACTATGTGAAGTAGGCTGGCCCACTCGCTTTTTGATGGCCGACATATTTCCATTTCCTGCATTAGTTGAAATTCACGTTTTACCTTATGATTGCGGTCCGGTGGAAGTGGCCTCGCTCGTGCATGTACTGGCTTGCCTGTGGTCTCAATATGATGGTATATATCATTCTCCGAAACACGGTCCAAGTCTCTGAAAGAAGCCGGTTTAGTAATCACTGAATATTCAGACAATAAATCATGGAAAGGGTGATTATTACCGATAGAACTTAAAGAGGTTTCATTATAGTTAATAACCTTGCCAAACGTTAATAAATTAGTTGTCTTATCAATAAGTTTGCGTGAGCTTAAATCTACTAACAAGTTATGGTATTCTAAAAAATCAGCACCAAGTATTGCTTGGCTTACGTCTGCAATTACAAATTCCCAGCGATACGGACGCCGTAATCGTAAATTTAAATTTAACACTTTAGTACCAGACGTTTTTATTTCACTGTTATTTGCCGCAACCAATCTATAACTAGAGCACTCACCAGATAACTTTTGTTTACGTGACACAGATATTACCGATACGTTAGCGCCGGTGTCCACTAAAAACGCAAGTCTTTGTTCTCTGTCGTAAACACTAAGGCGATGGTTCTTTCCGGGCACGAAGTCACCCACCGCTACTGACTGTACCCGTCCTTGTTTTCCGGCGTTTTCCATGCACACGGTTTTTCACAGGTCCTCGCCTTGTTTCGATACCAGTAGTGGAATTTGCAGAGCCAAACCGGATCGCCTGGTGTCCTGGACTTCGATCTCGGTCTTGCATTCGCCCTGCCGTAGCCACGTCCGCGACCTCGGTAAGGGCTGCGACGGTGCTGGTTGACCTCATCTCGTAACGACGCTACTTCCACGTTGAGCTTGTGCATCGCTGTCAATATCTCCGAAACGGGCACCTGACTGCTGCCGTCCGCGTTGCCTGGTGTAGCGCACTTGCACGTGCCAATCGTCGCTACTTCACCTCCGCGTATGTTTTCCATGACCTTGTCCGCGATATTCGCTAGATTCTCCAACGTCTGGTCCTGGCTGACCGTAAGTACCGTTCTTACGGCAGTGGGCAATCTCGCAATCCATAAGCTGTGTAGCGTTTCCTCTGAAGCTTTCGCATTCCTTCCCAACTCTCGCATTCTCCTGAGTAATTGAGATGGTTTCTGCGAGCCAAGTTCCATCTTGCCAACTAGTTTCTGGAACTGTCGTTCTGCGCTCTCTTCATACACCTTCAATAGTCGTTCTTTGATGGCCTCATATTTGTTTGCTTTTGGTGGATTAATCAATATATCGCTCACCTGCTGCAGAGCGTCTCGGCCCATCTTCGCGACTACAACGTTGAATTTCGCTTCGTCACCTTGTTTTTGCGGTGCCAGCATGCTCTTCACCTGCGCAAACCACAATCTCGGCATGTCGGTCCAAAATTCGGGAATTTTGGTAGACATCGTGATAGCTGCCAACTCGGATGCATCATTTCGTGGCGACGACGGTGATTTCTTCTCGTAATAATCTTGCGACGCGCCCTCCATTTTGTAACTGTCTTTATGGCACGAGATTGCACAACACAATGTCACTTTGCACGCCACGTATTTAAACTATAACCAATGCAAATACGGTTCGGGGTCACCACTTTAGGTGTGTGCCCTAGTGTGTCTCTATGGTGTGTCTGTGTTCATGTGCATTGGGAATTACTGGCGCTGAATAAAAACTATGGATAGCACTTTAACCTTCATTTATTGTCCGAATAGTCCCAAGCCTATCCACGTTCGTACCGACCGGGCAGCGCGCAGTAACTGCCGGTGCCGCTAACATACTTCTCGCTTACACACAATACTGCTGATACATCATATCGTTCATACTTACAAAGTCCCTACAAACTTAATCTACAAGAACCCCTCCTCGGGTGAAGGCCTCCTCCAAAGAAGCCCAGATTTCTCTGTCTTGTGCTGTTTGTATCCAGCTCGGACTTGCCGTTTTGATGATGTCGTCTGCCCATCTCGTAAGCGGTGTTCCTCTTTGACGTTTTCCCCGTGGGCCTTTCCACAAAGTCACTCTTTTTGTCCATCTATCGTCTGTCAGCCTAGCTATATGTCTCGCCCACTTCCATTTCAATTTTTGCGTGAAGTTGAGCGCATCTGTTGCGGCTTTGGTTATGCCCCTTATTTTCGTAGGTCGTATTTTCAGGATTATTTTGATCTTTAGCATACTTCTTTCTAGACCGCTTTGACATGTGATGATTTTCTTTTTTACTTTGCTCGTGTATTTCCAGGTCTGGCAAGCGTAGGTTAGGCATGGTAGTAGGCAGCTGGACATCACTTTTGGTTTTATCTTTACTGGCATATTGCTTTTAAAAAATTATCTTAGGCTCCAGTATTTGTTCCAGGTGAGTAGGATTCGTCTCTCGATTTCTAAGTGGTTGTTCTCCTTGTCGAAACTTATTTGTTTGCCTAGATAGATATATTTATTTGTGTATTTCGGTATTTCATTGTCCACAGTAATTGTCTTTTCCAAACTATTTGTCATCAGCATAGTTTTACTGAGGTTCATCTCTAAACCTATCTCCTTACTTGCTGCATTTAGGGAGTGTATCATAGTTTGTTATTGTGAGCTGGATTCTGATAGGAGTACCAAATCATCTGCAAATCATAGAAGACTCAGGTATTTCCCATTTGTATTAATGCCGCAGGTTTTCCAGTCCAGCTTCCTTATTATCGCTTCTAGGACGGCTATAAACAGTTTTGGGGAGATCGGGTCTCCCTGTCTTACTCCTCTCTTTATGGGAAAACTTGGGCCCGCCCTTTCCAATTTGACTCTACCTCTGTTGTTTTCATATATATTCTTTATTATTTGAATGTATACACTGTGTACCCCTTGCTGTATTAGCACCTTCCATATACTCAGATGTGATACCGTGTCGAACGCTTTTTTGTAGTCGATGAAAACGATGTATAAGTCTCTTCAATTTTCTTGGTATTTCTCAATCAGTAGTTCAAGAGTGTGAATATTTTTTTTAATTTATTTTTTATTTATTAAACTTCCTGCACAATATTGTACATAGGCGGACTTAATGCCTTAGGCATTGTCTAACAGTCTACCTTAGGGTGATGCAGAGATAGTTAAGGCAGGTATTAGGTGGAAGTACTTTATAATGAATTTATATATAACTAGATACTTTAGTAAATAATATACATAACACACTTATACAATACACATATAAATTTAATAATTAATATACTTAGTATACTATAATATATATTAATATATTATAACATATATATTTATATATATATACATATATATTCAATAAAATATTATAAATACATACATAATCCAGTGATGATTACGATGATTCAGCCAATGACCCACGTAACCCACGTTGAATCCATTGACGAGCTTTGTTTTTAAATGTCCCACGACTGTCTGCCGTCCTGACTTCCAGAGGGAGCGCGTTCCATAGGAGTATAGCTTGAACGTAGAAGGAAGAATGTACAAGGCCAGAGCTATGTTAAGGACATAGAAGTAAAAGGTTGTGGGAAGAACGAAGAGCTTTATCATGCGAAGAGCATAAGTATTGAAAGTGGGATGTTAGATAGGCTAGAGGAGTGGGTGAGTGAAGAAGGGAGTAGAGAGTAGTGAGAGCACGCAAGCTACGGCGTTGACGAATGGGAAGCCATCTCAGTTGAGAACGATAAGTAGACACATGGTCATACTTGCGAAGATTGAAAACGAATCGAATGCAGTTATTGAGAAGCCGGTCGAGTTTGTTGAGAAGGTCTGCATTCAGGTCATAATAACACACATCACCATAATCGATGATAGGGAACACTAAAGATTGCACTAGCATAGTCTTTGTTTTGGAGGGGAGGAAATTCTTCAGACGATAGAGACATCGCAGGGTCCCAGTGACACTTTGACACACGTTAGTGACTTGCGTTCTCCAGTTAAGTGTGTCGTCTATGTGTAGTCCTAGATCCTTAACGCTCGAAGTGATCTTAATGTTTAACCCGTCAAAGATGATAGGAGGGTGAGCTGTAGTATCCACTCTGCACATCATGCGGTTGCCACCCACGATAATAGCTTGACATTTTGACGGGTTAACTGATAGTCCAAACTGATCGGACCAATGCTTTATTGCCTTTAAGTCTTGG
Source organism: Euclidia mi (assembly GCA_944739405.2). Classification (NCBI taxonomy): domain Eukaryota; kingdom Metazoa; phylum Arthropoda; class Insecta; order Lepidoptera; family Erebidae; genus Euclidia; species Euclidia mi. Next base: position 38,337,185 of record OX123198.2, read on the forward strand.
TTCACTTCGTTGATGGCCCGTGTTAGATCCTCAACCCTCGCCTGAGAATACAGCTGCAGGTCGTCTGCATACAGATGATATGAACACCGAAGATTGTGAGTTAAGAGATTAATAAATAGAGAAAAAAGAAGTGGAGAAAGAATGCCGCCTTGTGGGACGCCAGAGTCAAGATCACACCAACGAGATAACGACTCATCAATCCGAACAGACTGTTGACGCCCACGAAGATAGGATGAGAACCATTCCAAAGCTTCAGGTGCGATCGAAAGGCGGGATAGTATGGAGCATTTCAGCATAATGTACACATATTACATACATACAATGGATGTGAATATGTTAACCATGAATTTAAGTCTTTTATAGATAGTCATGGTATCCCCCCCGTGGGATCTCCACCTTGTCGTGGTGGGGGGGCTCAGTAACCGTGGATTGCTAACCCGCGGTGAAGCTAAGAGGGATCCAGGAGGGGACGCTCCGCGTGGGCTTGACGGGGCCTGCGCAGGATGCGTCCAACGGTGCGAGTGCGGGGGACACTGTCTGTCCCTCGCAGTCGGGTGCGGTCGCGGGAGGAGAGGCGTGTCGGTGTTGCGTTGCCGCGCGCCCTATCTCCCGCGACCAAATGGGGGCGCACCATTCGATGCGTCGCGGTGGGGCCGCAGAGGAAGAGGAGATGCGGTGTTGCGTTGCCGTCCTCCCTATCCTCTGCGGCCGCTGGGCGTTTTGGCGGCGGAGTCGAACACCTTAATCCATCGCCAGGGGGGTTTTGTTCGGGGCCCGCCTGACCATATGGCGGGCCAGTGCCCGTCGGGGGGTGGCGACGAGTGCTTTGGTGATGCCCCACCCTCCGACACACGGGTACATGGCGGAAGTCGAGGTGGTTTTTAGTGGAAACACCACATACTCCGGCTCTTATTTCCCCCAAGAGTCGGAGATCCGAAGGGACTTTCCACCTCGTAAAACAAAAAAAAAAAAAAAAAAAAGATAGTCATGGTATAACCCACGAGCGTACTACCCCATACACCCCACAGCAAAATGGAAGGGCAGAAAGAGAGAGGCGCACAATCATGGAGAGTGCTAGAAGTATGTTATATGCGAAGGACATTCCTTTAAACTTGTGGGCAGAAGCTGTCAATTGTGCAGTTTATTTGTTAAATAGGAATACATCAAGTCAAACAAGAAATGTCACACCATTTGAACTCTGGCATGGTGTTAAACCTTACCTTCAACATATAAGGATTTTTGGTTCCATAGGATATGTACATCTACCTAAAGAGAAAAGAAAGGAACTGGATAATAAAAGTACAAAAATGTTGTAAATTGGATATGAAAATGATAATTACCGGATGTACGATCAGAGTACATAAAGGATTACAGTGTCTCGGAATGTGAAATTTGATGAATCTGGCATACCACAACAAAGGCAGAATTACAAAGAAATTAAATTCAATGAAGAAGAAAAAGAACAGTTAATGCTATCCTTACAAAGCGAGGATCAGAATCAACATAGTGAGTTTCTAGAAGTTTCTTCAGATGAAAGTATGAAGAGTCTTGAAGACACAGATGATACCTATTATCCCCCAAGACATATCAATCTAGAAGATGAACAACAGAGAAATATTACATTGCGTCCTCGACGACAAAACAGGATGGAAGTAAACTTGACTGAGTTTGAATTACCAAACACTTATGAAGAGGCATTGAAAAGTGTAAATTGCCTTCAATGGAAGAAAGCCATAACAGAAGAACTTCAGTCACATGAAAATAATAATACTTGGTTAATTACAGAGAGAACTGATAAGAAACCTGTTACTTGTAAATGGGTGTTTAGCATAAAGAAGAACAGAGATGGAGAAATTGAAAGATATAAAGCGAGACTATGTGCTCGAGGTTTTACTCAAGTAAAAGGTTTGGATTATAATGAGACTTTTTCCCCCACTAGCAGGTATGACTCCATAAGATTGTTACTTAGCATTGCTGCGAGAGAAGATCTTCAGATAAAACAATTTGATGTCAAAACAGCTTTCTTATTTATGGTGAACTAGCTGAAGACATATATATGGAGGTGCCAGAGGGTTTCCAGGCCAAACCATCACAAGTATGTAAGTTAATTAAATCTATATATGGACTCAAACAATCTTCTAGGTGTTGGAATAAGAAATTTTGTTCATTTCTAACTACTTATGGTTTCAATCCATGTCCATCTGATAATTGTATATTTGTTGGATATTTTAATAATGTCAAAGTTATATTAATTCTTTATGTTGACGACGGTTTGCTATTATCGAAATGTAACATAATTTTGTCTGCCATCTTAAATGATTTGAAACAAAAATTTGCTATAAAGATTTTAAACTTTAATTCATTTTTAGGAATGGAAATAAATAAAACAGAGAGATATATAAGTGTAAGTCAAAAACAGTATATTAAGGCATTAATAGATAAATTTAATTTGTCAGATGCCAAATGTAGCAGTACTCCTGCAGATGTTCATGTCTATTTGTCTAAGAATGCAAGTAGTGTGGCCATAAACTTCCCATACCGAGAAGCAGTGGGAGCTTTGTTATTTTTGACATCTGTATCTAGACCTGATATAGCATATGCTGTGAATATTGTTAGTAGATATGTCAATAATCCAGGGCCTACACATGTGACTGCTGTGAAAAGAATCTTGCGTTACTTGATAAATACAAAAGAAATGTCTGTTGTTTATGAAGGTAATTCAGAATTAGTTGGCTACTCTGATTCCGATTTTGCTGGTGATTTGGATTCTAGGAAATCTAATACTGGTTACATTTTTCTAATGAATGGGGGTCCAGTTACTTGGTCAAGTCGCAAGCAAAATACTGTAGCATTATCTACAACCGAGGCAGAATACATGGCTGCTAGTGAAGCCACTAAAGAGATATTATGGCTCAGACAATTTTTGTTTGATATTGGGGAGTCACAGAACTCTGTTGTTTTAAATATAGATAATCAGAGTGCAATTAAATTAATTAATAATCCTGTATTTCATAAAAGAAGCAAACACATAGATATAAGGTACAATTTCATAAGAAAGAGAGATAAGAGTGTAAGTAATAAAAATTTTAATATTAATTATGTAGAAAGTACATGCCAACTGGCAGATTTTCTCACTAAAGCATTGCCTGTAAGTAAGTTTAATAACAATGGAGATAAGATAATGAAAAATACATAAGATGTATATTGTATAGTTTATACATATAAAAATATAATATTAAAAGTTTCTGGTTTATACATATACATAACGTGTAGTGAAATGTTAAAGAATATAAGAATAAAAGTAAGTTTTAAGGTTTTATAGTAGATAATAAATAACACCTTGTAAATTAAAGTGGGAGTGTTGAATAAAGATGAATTTGAAGGTGTTCAAACAGTGTATATTGTATTTCTAAACGATTTTTTTAGTTAACATAGTTGGCCACATGTGGCGCTGTATCTTTTTCTTATGTCAAGTGCGCAAAACCATACCTGTAATATTTTTATGTGTCTCCGTAGAAATAAAGTGATCAAAAATTCTAACTCTTGTTATTGTTTGAAATATTATCGTCATCCAATATCTTGAAAAGCTCTTTTTGAGCTGCCTGTTTGAACTAAGTATTTCTCAATGGTGTTAAATCTGTATTGTATATAGTCGAGGTTTATGCGCTTGTATATAAGTTTGTATAAAGCTGAGAGTTTGTTTTTCATAGACATAGTTTTGTTCTTTGTATTTTGTAGTAGCTTCCTTCTTTCCAAAAGCGCTAGTGTGTTATCTGATAATATTTTATGTCTTTTATTTGTGTTTTTACTAGGTATTCGGTATTTCTTGAGGGTTTAGTAAATTTGGTAAGCTTGCTGAGATATACTCGTTATATCGAATTATTCCCTCCTCGCTCTTCAGACTAGAGTATTGGTTTTTCTGTGAGAAACTATTCCGGCTTCTTTTTGTTTTTGATAGTTTTAATGTGGCTCTGATAGGTCTATGATCTGAAGAAAAGATGAGATTTACCACTTCGATATTTTCTACCATGCTAGGACTGTTTGACAGAATGTAGTCTATTTCATTCTTATATACACTGGCATTACTTTGGACAATAAGTATTTAAAATTGCTGTTCTGTTCTCTAGAGCAAAGTCGATAAGTCCTCTTGCGTTTCTTGTGCCGTAGCCGTATGGTTTTGTAATCAAGTATTCGTCAGTTCTAGGTTGGCCTATTTTAGCATTGAAATCACCCATGATTATATATGTATCGTGTGCAAGATCTATGGCTTTATTCAAGTCCGCATAAAAGTTTTCGATTTCTTCTTCTTTTGCTGCCTCAGTAGGCGCATACGATTGTATAATTGTCATTTTTTATCCTGTAATTTTAAGCTTAGTAGTGCAACTCTTTCTGATATTCCGATGAAGCTTTCTATGGTTCTCTTGAGTTCTAATTTAATTAGGAAGCCGACCCCGTACTGTCCCTGTGTCTGTCCTGTGTAGCAGAGTGTGCAGTTTTCATATTCTGCGATGTTTGTACCCAAGCGTCGGATTTCCGATAGTCCAATTATATCAAAATTTATGTTTATAAGTGCTTCTATGAGTTCTAGTAGTCGCCCATACGACGACAACGTTCTGACATTGTATGTTAGTACATGGAGTTTATTGCTTGATCTGGTTGTATGGTGTTGTATTATTTTATTCGTTTTCTTCTTTGGAGGGTTATGGTCATAATCTTCCACGGTGACCAGCCGGCTTGGAAGATAGGTTTCGATTTTTGTTGATGTTTTTTGTATGTGATACATATTGGAGGGGGGCGCTGGTTGCTATGCGTTTACATTTTTCTTGTCTTGTTGCTTAGCCACATTATTAGGGTTTTAAGTAGTGAAAAAATTAAGCATGCCTGGTTTTAAGACTCCTTCTGACAAACTGGAGCTTGTTTTATTTGATGCGGCGGTTTTATTCTTCTTGTTGACTTGTGTTTCTTTTCCAGTTTGAGCAGGGTGATTGTTTTTGTTTTCTGGGGATATTGAGAGCATTCTCTTTATGTTGTTTGTTGTGTTTGTATTTTTGTCTAATATTATAATTTTGTCGTACTTTATTATAGCAAAATTTCCCTTCACTCTCTCTATCTTTACTTGTTCTTGTAGTTCTTTCCTTTTCTCAAGTACATAGTGTGGATAGTCCTCTTTCATGTAGTATGCGGTTTCATTTAGGGTTGTTTTCTGCTTGAAAATATCTATTTTGATGCCCAGTGTTGAAAAAGTGACGGTTATAGGTCGTGGTCTTTCCCCTTTCCTTCCTAGTCTTCTTACTTCTTGTATGTCTCTTCGTTCAAGTTCTGTAGAAAAGTATTTTTTTATGATTTCAATCATGTTTGTTTCCAAATTTGAATATGAATCTTCCTTTTCTTCTATTCCGAAAAAGACAATATTTCTTTGTCTTGCATATTTTTCTAGGTAGTATAATCGCTTCTCTTGGTTTTCAATTTTTTCTTTCTGATTTTTGTATTTTTCATCCAAAACTTTGAACTTTTCTTCCAACATGTCGTTTATATTTTGCGTTACTTGTTCAGTGACCTTTTCTCCGCTTTGCAAGATCATAGTTTTTTGCTCTGCGATCTCATTTTGAATTTTTCTGAGTTCTTTCATAATTTCTTCCATCAATGTAATTTTATATTTTATATGTTTGACAGCCAATGTTTTGTTTTGGTACTGGTATTGCCCTCTAGTGGACGTTCTCCGGACTATTTGTCTAATCGCTTCTAGTAATAGACCCTCTGTAGTCTGGCGACGTTAAATATCGATTTAGTTGTTTTAGTTCTCGCAGGTGTTCAAAGATGGCGTTGTTTTATGTTCGCATACATATTATCTTTCTAAGTACTCGTGTAGTTTTTTACGGTAAATATATTAGGTATTATATTTTTTTTTCTTTTAGCACTGTTTTCTATTTTACTGTTTAGCACTTTTCAACTTTTAAGATAGAATAAAAATCTGTAAAGTTTAGTGTTCACACTGCAGAATTGTTCGGTGGGTATCAAGAAAAGAAACTGTCTTTGCACTCAATTGATAATCCCTGGTTTTTGTAGTTCAACCACGCAATATTTCACTGTATCCACAATATATAATAAGATTCGGTTGTTAATTTCTTCACTTTTACGTTTTTTATGGATTAGAAAACACTTATTTTATTTTAAAACCGCAAATAAGCACGGATACGAAGTGAAACAGTGGCACAGTAGCGCCCTTTCTCTTTCCCTTCGCTTTTGCAGTTACCGGTAATTAAAACAGCCTCCATGTTGTTACTGCTAATTCGGAAAACCCAGTAACACTTTTGCCTGACCCGGAAATTAAACCCGATTAACCGATTTATGTTTATACATTTCTCGGAGTTCTTGATTTATTATTGTCTAGTAGCAATTTGTAATATCAGATAGAAATATTTAGAAAACTTTTTCGTATTTGACGACCGAAAGAACTACTGTGTAGATATTTTTTTTCAATTTAAAATATAAAACAAAAGCTATAAATAGCGAAAGAGTATCTACTTTCACATTGAGCTTAGCACAAGCATTTTAAGGCCGATCACACATTGGGCGACAGCGTTCCTCGAGCGTACGTACGGCGTGCGCTCGGCGTTCACTCTGTAGTACAAAGTTAACGACGGGTGCACGCCGATCGGACACCGAGCGTAGCGCTAGAGGAACGCTCATGAACAATGTGAGGGAGGCCTTCATCATCATCAGCCTTTAAAAGTCCACTGCTTGACTAGGCCTCTCCTTTGAAAGGAGGAATTGGCCTACTATACCACGCTGGCCAAACGGGTTGGTATAGGGTTTGTATCAAGTTTTCCTTCTCTTATGCAGAGAACACCACTGGGTGTTCTCTGCATAATATGCTCCCTCTGTCGGCTCTTACGACACCCATGGGATGATATGGGATGGTGACATTCCGTATTCTTAATCCGTCACCACACGGAATATATAAAAGGGAGGCCTTATATTCCTCATTAGACGTAGAAATAGCGTCACGGTTGACGGTCCTATGGCCTTGCCCATAGGACCGTCCACCGTGACGCTATTTGTCCTGCCTTCACGATAATCTGCGGATATTTAATGATCATTTTGCGAGAAAATAGTTGAACATGTGCATTTAACTTTATTGTTAGGATAACTTTAACTCATAACCTTAAAAGATTAAATTAAGCCTTCATCTTCATTTCATTTATCTCCAAAAAATATTTCTATTACAGAAAATAATAATTCGTTGTATTGATTGCAAACTAGCCTGTTCTATCTGTCATTATTATTCGTCTCTCAGTAGATAGAGGTTTCGCTGTCGATATTAAGGTCACGCATCTATCGGGAATATCGCCCCACTCTAAACTAAGTCCCTAATTTATTAGACGTTAGATATTGCGATTTGATACGTATTGCAAATATATATGAAATACCCGAATAAATTTATATCTCGTAAATTGATAAATATATTGATTTGTGTAAATGGTAACATTATAAATGGCAGGCTAATTTATAAAAAAGTTTGGGTGTTGCACGTGTTTTGGGTTATTTGTGATAAATTAATTCCTCATCATCTAAATATTTTTATTGTTGCAGTTACTTGAAACATGGAACTCGGTGGCCACTTTGTGGTCTTACCAGGTCTGACAGAATATTTGTTGACATTGACAAATGCAAGTATGATGATAAGATTTGTGCCTTAGTCTATCATTGTAATGTCAGTGTATATGAGGCATAGAACAAAGTCACCTCGTAACTACTGTTCAATATTTACATGACAGCCAAAGCGATTTTAGGTGCACGAAGTAGCTCCGTATCCAGAGTGTGACTTGTGACTAGTCTCTGAACCAAATGATTTTAAGGGCGCTTCTAAATCAATCGATTTGTGAAGTAAGCGCCACTTTACCATGGACCTCTGTCATAATAAAAGCTTGTTTTATTTGTAATACTCATTATAACACACATGAAAATAACAGTCACCCTTTTCTTTAACCAAACATTGCGTGGGTAAATACCTACCACCCCATGTAACGTGTGAGCTAACAAAATGTAATTTCATAATGTATTTAATCGTATTTGTGTCCAATCCACATGATTAACCGTTACTTGCATGTGTTAGCAACGCCCCAATATATGTACGTATTGGAGTGTAGCTATGAGTATTTTATACACGTGGTTTATAAAATAGACAACCATATTTTGCTAATTATGTTTTGAATAATGTTTTTTACCCTGAAGCTAGATGGACACGTTACATAAACATTGTGCTAAAATCGTGGCAGTTTGAAAATATTTGTTCCTCATATATATTTCTTCACAAAAACCATAGTAATATAGAAACCAACTATTTCCAGACGGCAATGAATTCTGTTATGTATTAAGTTCAAGGAACATTGTCTTAGTCTATAAAGATGAGCCTTAACGTCTGAAAATGATTGGCAATTCTCGGTATTTGTTATCATTTATCAAACACTGACATTACAATGGTATATATAATAGTAATAAGAAAGGCGTTAACCATTATATAACTGGTAACAGCTAACACCACGTCAAGAAATACTATGACAAAGGAAATAAAAAGAAAGCAGAAACTTAATTAAATTGTTGTTAGACACAACATATTTTTTTCTTTTAAAATTACAACAAGCGAATGTATTTATATAATCTAGAATATAGTTATATAGAATTTATAAATAGAGCATGACTGGCATTTCGAGAATACAGAGTCAAATCTTCGTCTATTTAAAGCGATCCATTCGTAATTCAATTAATCATGCTATCGGCTTCAGACAGTTAAAACTTAGAGTACTTAATCAGCAATGGCGGGTTTTGTCCAAATGAATGAACTGTGCTACGGTGCTGTGGAGTTACGCAAGCTTAGGCGGTCTACATCGCCGCCTACGAATCAGGCTATCGTCTGCGGGTATGCGTAGGAAGCCGCCCACGCGTACAGTCACGAGCATAAATATATTACTATGGGCAGATTAGCAAAAATATCTGTCCTAAGAATGAGTTCAATAATATCTGTCTGGACGTACGCAGCAAAAATATCTGATATTATCAGGCAGCATAATAAAGTGGCATCAAAATGATGTGATGACAATGTCGAAGCATAAATATCTGATGTGACAGGTGGCAAAATGTTATGATGCCTTGTGGAGAGCAAATATATGTAACGTTTTCTATTTGTGTAATTTGCATTGATTCCGCCCTAAAAGCATAAATATGTGACACCAACTAGGTGGCAATAATATCTGACATACAATTTATAAACAATAAAATATTTGATATTATGTATAGCGCCGGTAAAATGGGCAAATTTTTTTTATTGAATAGTAATAGTATTATATATTTTGCCGCCTTTGCCGGGCAAAGAATATAAACAAAAACACGTTATAAATATTTTTAATTTTTATTTGCCTAATCAACTTAATAAAATAATGATTTTAAGCTAGTATATATGTCACCGGAGAATGTCAAGAACCGCAAATTATAAATTTCCTAAGAAATGTATAAACTTTCGTAGGATTCTAAACGAGAGATGAATTGTATTATTTTACGCCCACATTATCGCAAATGGCGTAACTTACGAATTCACGCGTAAAATAATAAGTAAGCAATTACCATAAGCCATGTGCGCTCTAATTTTTCTTCCTCTCCACCGCCATTGTTCGCTACTTTAACTGACTGTAAACTAAATAAATAAACTGGAACTTTAGCGATGTTTATGAGCCTAAGTTAACGGAACCATGCTTTGCAAGGCTCCTATTTTCTGTTTAGGGTCACAAGAAAATCTAACATAACCTATTAAGTTGAATTGATGCCGACTTTCATTATCACCGACCGACCAATCAGAGAGCAGTATGTTATTTGCCGTATTTTAAAGAAGCGTAAAAATAATGCGAAATTTCTGTGATTGGTTGAACCGTTTAGAATCTTACGAATGGATATCCGTTAGTTTATAAATTTACCACGAGACTTTGCTAGAATATGAGCGTAAAATAATACAATTTATCTGCTGTTTAGAATTTCCTAGTAAATTTATAAATTTATCTTCCGGTGACATCTAATTATACATAATGAATTAAAATCTATTAAATCCACCATCTGCATCATAACGTCATGTAGCCTCTCTTGCATTGTAGAACTATATTAAACCACACCCTTGCGAGCCTCGGAGTGACTGCCAAATGTCAAAGGTGTGACAACGTAGAAAATCATGAGTTCCAACCAGAGTTGGATCCTATTGTTGAATCATTGAACTCCACAGATTCTCAATGGAATTCAAATCAGGGCTCTCTGAAGGGAAATTGAGGAACTTTAAGGCCTGTATTTGAATATTAACTTTCAAACCACTCACGAGTTATTCGAGAGCAATGAATGGAATATGTGTATCGAATAGTATCCATGTATGTCTTCATACATGGATACTATTCGATGTTTCGATTTCATTAGATTGACGATAACTCATCGTCAATCCAATGAAATCCAAAAAAATAAGTAAGGTCCGTTATATTACTATAAAAACAATAGGGAATCGGACTGTATTAAAAATAAATTGCAAATTATCATATATCAAAAAGATTATCTCAAATCACCACTATAAATTCTTAAATTTTAATTTTGCTCTTACAGCTAATTTCATATAAATACAACCATAAAAAAGTACAGCAGTTGATAAAATACAAAACTAGCGTTTCGACAGGTGACAAAAAGTTACTGATTTGACTAGGCAGTCCGATACCCTATTCCTAAACTATTACTCGGCAGCCGTAGATAGAATAGATCTACTCACTACAATGAATAAATAATTAAATTCGGTCGTGATATTGGATATGTCTAGACATAAATATAGTATAAAACGACAGCCTATATTAAAACAATGTAAAATAACATATTTTTTTTTTAACTATTTCGTATTAATTTTAAATTAAATTGAATATAAAATAATGTCAGATATTATTGCCACTTAGTTGATGTCACATATTTTATACTTTTAGGGCGGAATCAATGCAAATTACAGAAATAGAAAACAATACATATATTTGCTCTCCACGGGGGTCCGAACATTTTGCCACCTGTAACGTCACATATTTATGCTTTTGCATTGTCATCACATCATTTTGATGCCACTTTGTTATGCTGCCTGATAATATCAGATATTTTTGCTGCGTACGTGCAGACAGATATTATTGAACTCGTTCTTGGAACAGATATTTTTGCTAATCTGCCCATAGTAATATATTTATGCTCGTGACTGTACGTGACTCGTTTGATATTTCGATCGCAATTATAACCCGCACAAAGTACAAGTATTCACAATTGCGGCTTGAGTTACTCGCTGCAATTTTATTGTATGACAAAGTCCTTGTTGCCAAATGTTTTTATTACTGCGGAAAACAAATCGACAAATATTTGTTTTCTTTTTCCCCTTTGTTTACAGAACCTACTGAATCTTAAGTCACACGCATTAAGTACCCAATATCAATAATAATTATTTGGCAATGTCTATGAAACTTATGGCACACACAATGCGCACAATTAATGGAAGGTTAGATATAACTTCGTGCTACGTTCCTTCAGAGAAACAAAAACAACGCATATAAAAAGGATAACTGCAAAACACGGACACAATTAGCATCTAAAAAAACTTGACCTACTTACATTGCGCGCTTAAGAACCTATGACCTTATTTTTTTTTATTTGTAGTCTCACGCCTCTATCCCCGAAGGGGTAGGCAGAGGTGTAATATTACACCCACATTTCGCCATGAATTTTTAGGTCCCACGTAATAGAGGGCGAGCCTATTGCCGTTACCGGGCACATCACCAGACTCCGTGCTGCTACTGAGAATTCGAGAAAAAAACCAGTAACATTGGAAAAACCCAGTAACATTACCTTAAATAACATTTAAAATTAACAAATTATAGTAAAGCTAATCAGCCCACTATTTTCTAAACATTTCTAGACCACATCTACATAAAGAAAACAACATCTTACACAGACAAAACAATCCAGTAGCTGAGGTGCAAGTAGTAGTTCCGTACGGAAGGAAAGCGATACGCAAGTACAAGGATCAATCTTGTCTAATTATAAAACATATCACAAATACTCTGCTTTGCCCCTTACAACTTCAAGAATCTATATTTACCATGCTCTTATTTATAATGCCAAATCATCTTACCTCTAAATTATACCTTTCATTCCCACAATTAACTACAACGGCTTTCAATTTACTACAAAAATGCTGACACAAAATACAACACCAGTTTCAATAAGTAGACCGACAGCTGCATACGTTCCGTTCATTGAATAAACCTGAATTGTGCACATGTGTGCTGTATTGTAAAATACGGGCCTTACGGAACTGGGTCAGAATTTGTAGCACCGTATTGTCGGAGTAACTGATCGCAAGCACCGTACATTTTTAGCTGCGAATTCACCCTTGACTAATGATCGGTGCTTATTACACGTTGTATGTGAAACAATGGATACAGTAGATAAACATACGTGAGCTATCGTGTATATCTGCAAGAATAATATATATTTGTGCATACGAATAAATTATGCCTTTACATTTATTAATGTTGTACTCATTTGCTTACACCGCCAGTTTTATGTGAAAATAAGATAAATGGATGAGTTTTTTTATAGCACCCCACTAAAAGTATGGCATGACAGAAACTTAAGTAAAATACTTATTAAAAAGGCTCTCCATTAAACCACGAAATATGCCTTCCGATTCGTTACTTGATTTATAAAACAGTTGCCTACATAATTCTTCCGCAACAGTAACCTATTACTTTAATCTACAGTCGTTCCATTTCATGCAGTAGGAAAACAATAGTCGTTATAAATGAAACCGATACATCATGTTATTCCAAACATTTCTAAATAAATTGATGATATTTGTCACAACAAAGTTGCAAGACGCTGCGTACCTAAGGCTAAGGTTTGTGGTACAGAGGCGATATTAATAATAAAAAATATATTTTTTTTTTAAGAAACTTCAATTTTAAGTAATAAATCTACGAATCATCTTTTTTGCTTTTTTGTTGCAGAAGCTGGTTAGTATGAGTAATACTGTTGGCTCGAACCGAAACTAGGTACTGCTCTATTACAAAATATCGGCACACAGACGTAGTAGACTTACTACGTCATTTCGTCTGTGTGTAAAAACGTCAAAGGCTCAATCACAACATCATTCATCAGCAGCTTTACTTCGCTTTTAGTAGTGTTAGTCCAAGGTGTGGCATATCTATATGTGATTTACTAATACAAGCCGTTGTCTGTTACAGTAACCCTTTGACTCTGATCAATCTGCAAGCGAAACTAAGACGTACCTACGTCCATGATACGACAAGTGACAATTATGTATTACGAAATTATTTGTTTTGGAATGTTAGTTATAATTAGGTACCTACATAGTGAATGCGACTGGATACAAGACAATTGCCCATAGCGTGATGTTATAATTATATGTCCTATGTTCCTCAATAAATTGGCTATTCAACACAAAAAATAATTATTCAAATCGAACCAGTAATATCTACATTCAAAGAAACCAACTATTCTGCTTTATAATATTTGAATAAAAAATATGCATTCGAACAATCCACAAAAAAGCCACTCGTCGGTTTTTTACACGTAATATTTCACGTAATCATTCATTTGTGCTTACCTGCTATCAACATTTAAAAATAATTATCTAGCAACTTGAAGCTAAAACTTTATTCGACTAGCGAGTTCTGCAAGCGCTTCTTTTTACAATCCAATTCGTCATTCGTACCAATTTCCTTAAACGGCTATTTTTTTCCTGAATTTAGCAAAAGCCCTTTGAATATATTATCCTTGTTTTATCTTTAGTATTATTGACTTAGAATGCTGGCCTTTTCTCAATCCTGCAAATGCTTTTATGGACTGTTGCGAGATAACTTTCATTCTATCGTTTGGGAGTTCAATCTCTTAGATTTATATAATATACCTATGCTTTTAAATAGTCCTGCAAATCTGATTCGACTATAATTATTTAAATTGGTGGTGGATATGGTTAGATGAATTACTTTAAATTCGTTTAACTTTATATAATCGCAAAGAAGTATAAGTATCCTCATAATCGTCGGCTCTTTAAATGTGCTGCTGCTGCCATTTCTCACCTTGAGCATGGTTAGGCCATAGACGACACGCTGGCCAAGTGCTGGTTGGCAGACAGCAGATATGTTTTGAGAACATTATGGAGAACTTTTAAACATCTAGGTTACCTCAAGATGTTGTTTATCACAATTTAGCAAGCGTAAGGCGAGGAAGGAAGGATATAGAACACAACGAATTTTGAAGAACACATCGTTCATTAAACCTGCATGCTATTATGCAAAACCTTATTGAATCAAAAAGTTGGTGTGGAATGAAGTGTAATAGCAAAAGTTAAAAAACATCGTGAAACTCATGCCAAACTAAAATACAAACAAGACCTTCAAGGATACTTTTTAAATCACAATATTTGTTATCCCTAACAAGACCTTCACTGTATCGGTAAACTTTCAACACCATATTATTATAATCATGGGTATCAAACTTAATTATTTTAACACACGCTACTCCTTTTCGCGTTATTCCACAAAAATATGTTCCTCATTTCCTTTAATAAATTGAATTTCCGTAGAATATGACGACGTTAATAATGCAAGTTTGTGCTAGTTCATTAAGTCGAAGTTGGAATGACGCAAGGCTCAGAAGGTGCTAGTGTTCCTGCAGTAATATGCATTACATAATTGTTTGACTCACTGCGACATTACGTGACTTAAGTTTAAAATACTCCTGATAGCAAACTATGGAAAGGCTTTTTATCGTGTAATCTATACGAGGTAGATAAACAAGCTCGTGTATACGGATAAAAATATCAAATATCACGCAGCTTTATGTAACGCAGTGATAATTAACTGATGTATGAAGGTCATTCTAAGACCATCACCGACCATTACAGGTCATTGCCTGTAAAGGTCGGGACGAAACGAAATAGTAATTTACTTCCTTATTTGCTTAATGCAAAAGCCAAAGTCGTAAATAAATAAATCTAACGTTAATCAGTCATGTATATCCTACTTACTTACCGTTTTTGGTAAGCAATGCCATTTTTACACCCCACCTCTCTTGCCGAACGTACTAAACTTTCGTCCTTTTCAAACTATCCTTTCAACGTCACTGCTCACATTCTTGTCCCTATTTGACACGCAATGATATGTACAACTTGATAACCAATATCTTAATGTCAAATAAAATAAAAAATACCTAACATTTCAAATAACAATAAACCTTGTTATATTACAGTCACTATAAAGTTTCTAAAACCAAATACTCATTACACTACAATGCCTTCACAACAAAAATAATTTCAAACGTTTCCAACAAAAGTACACTCTTATTTTGTTCCAAGCACGCAGAGCTTAACAAAGGTATCTTACAATCTACCGACGAAGCTAAATGCGACCCGACTATTTGTTAACTCTCTCGCTGGACAAAATCGAGGCATAATTCGACGGGTCCGATTTCTCTCTCTGCAGTCGTACACTCTTGACAGAGTGGTCGTGGCTCCGTGATGAATGTCATGAGTGAGTTGTCATGCGGGTTTTGGGTCGTCATCAGCCTTCTCCTTGGCTTCTGAAGCCTTTACGATGTTTCTCCATCTGTTACGGTTCTTTGCATTGCGTGAGCATTCTACAACGGAACTCTGAGTGACAGATTTAATTAGATCAGTCCAGCGCGTAGGTGATCGCCCGCGAGAGCGCTTGCCTTCCACTAAGCCTTGGATGACCAGACGCTCCATGGAGTTCTCATTTCGGCATACGTGTCCGAAATACTTGAGGATTCGCATTTGCACAGTCGACGATAATCTGTTCTGAATTTTTAACTGTTTAAGTATGGACACGTTAGTACGCCGCGCGGTCCAAGGTATCCGTAGAAGTCGTCTCCAACACCACATCTCTAGCGCATCAATTTTTCGGCGATCATTCAGCCTCATTGTCCACGTTTCTGCGCCATAGAGGAAGATTGGGAATACGAGACTTCTCATTAGACGCACCTTGGTAGCGTTGGTGATGTTGCGATTTTTCCAAACCTTTTCAAGCTTGCCCACAGCAGTTCTTGTTATGGCACATCTCCTTCTTATCTCGTTTTCACATCCTCCAGTGTTTGTGATAGTGGAACCAAGGTAGACGTAGCTCTGGACGACTTGACAGTTGCCAATCGAGAGTATTTCTGGTTTGTTCAGTTCAGCTCGGTCCACTATCATCATTTTGGTCTTGTCCCTGTTTATCGCGAGTCCGAAGGAGAGGCTTGTGGTCTCTAGGCGTGTCAGCAGTTCCTCCATGTCATCTTTTGACTGGGCAAGAAGTGTTGTGTCATCAGCGTATCTAAGGTTGGATATTTTGCGGCCCCCAATAGAGACTCCTTTATCCCACTGGTCCAGTACAATGCGCATGATGTACTCTGTGTAGATGTTAAATAAAAGGGGCGAGAGAATACACCCCTGTCTTACTCCGGCCTGTGTTTTGAAGACTTTAGAGTGCACACCGTCGATCCGAACAGTCGCCGTTCCATCCACGTAAAGCGCCCGTATGAGACGTATCAAATGATTGGGGACTCCCATAAGTATAAGCACGTCCCAAAGTTTCTGCCACTTCACTGTGTCGAAGGCCTTGCGAAAGTCAACGAAACATATATAGAGTGGGGTGTTAAACTCTCTTGCTTTCTCTATTACTTGTCGGAGTATTAGGATTTGCTCTCTTGTTCCGCGACCTTTGACGAATCCTGCCTGCTCGGGAGATATTTCACCTGACAGAAAAGTGAGCAGTCTGCTATTAATAATATGCAGTTAAACTTCCGGGTCCGATTTAATTCGTATAATTATTGTCCTGGCCACCCGATTCCACGTAATACGGGTATAAAAAATTTACGAATCGGCTAAAAATAGAATCGAACAAACGCAATGTACAACAACAATTGTTTAGCGATACCTACTCGTTTACATTGATATATATGGTGTGAAAATGTCAGAAAAAGGGTGCATATATTCCCACCTAGAGCTTAGGGTCCCAAGCCAACCTCACCTGCAAGTGGTGCACCTGCCGATCAACGAACGAGGCTCTGGCAAACAAAATATCCCGATAAGCGGCAATAGGCTCGCCACAAATGTGGGATCAAAACACTAGCGAAAAGTGGGCGTTTAATATGTCTCTGCCTACCCCTTCTGGGAAACAGGAGTGAGTCTATATGTGTATGTATGAAAATGTCACAAAGTGTACTTTATATCATTCCATTAGGTATGTTATCGAGTTATTATTGCATCTGAATAGAATGGTCGAGTATATTCATCAATTAAGTGATAGTCTAGTGGAGCTACCAAAACCTTGCCCCGTACCTCGGAGGGCAGGTTAAGCCGTCGGTTACGACTGTAGGAAGATCATTCATTCATGGAAGATTCATGCATTGTAACGTGATTTGACTGAGCTCACTGCTCAGTCAAATCACGTTACAATGCATGATATTTAACATGTGTGCGGTTACACCCTGCTTGTCATTTTGTTTTGGAGGCTAAGTGTTAGTCATTAATCTCAATTTTCAAGTCTTAAGTAGGTACGTAACTAAATAAATGGCAATTGGTTGTGTGATAGCTATCATGTTAATTGAAAATTGTGATATTATTATTTTTATTAATACAATGTATAACTTCACATTTAACTATTCAGACAGTACTGTGTTGCTGGGGAGTTTGTTGCGCTGCTTCTTCTTCCTAGCGAAAACACATAGGAAGCAGTGAAGGGTTGGGCTTTTTGGGGGACTGTCTATTGTAAAATTTAACGTTCAGAAAGAGCTGTTTACCAGCCAATTTTGAATAAAAGATTTTGATTTTGATTTCATTGATAGCCGTTATGGGGAGACAGTAGACTTGCATATGTATGACACTGGTCTAATCCACAGCAAAATGTTTGTCAGATAAGATTACAATAGAATGCGAACTTCTAGCTCCGAGGTACAAGTCTTGGATGCAACCGTGATATCACTGTGACGATGATGATGGAATAGTCGACTATATAGAAGGTAGTGGTGTAGTCGTAAATGATCTAGTGTAGAAAAGCTCATCATCTTCTAAGATTTGACTAACATCGGGAGATCCAAAAGAATCTAATGGTAAGTTCGATAAAAGCTTGTAATAAAGATATTATTAAGTTTACATTTGGCACCTAACTCTGTACACAAATCATAATTATTACGATACTGAATGTTCAGAAAAGAGGACAATGAAAGAAAGGGTTTCGTTTATTAATACAATATTTTTGATCCACAACAACTACAGTCTGGACAAAAGGCCTACAAAGCGCTCGAATTGCTCACACAATCGTTGTCTAGGTGTGCAATCTATAGCCAACATTATACAAATAAAGTTGTACCGCCACATGGGAGTTGATACGACAAATGCACGACAGTAAATGTATGTGAGAACTGCTTGTTTATTACTGAAACCATACTGGACGTACTTTCAAGGTGAAATATATGGAACGGAAGGTGTAGTGGCATAAGACTGCGTCTATATGTGTGTGAGTTTGATGCCGATACGGAACAATACTTTGTGTAGTCTACAAGTTATTTTACATGTTAAGTTGTTTGTTCTGCTGTCTGTCTTAGGTCTGATTTAGGGATTATTTGTGGCCGTTAGTAGTGTGTTTGTAAAGTCCTGTGCGATACAGGATATACGACTATTCCGTAGACATTGCTTTTAAATAAGATACAAATATGTACTTTTTCTGCGTTCATTTCAACATGTTCATTAATTCCATAAGAATTTAATAGTTCCAAACAAATCTAAAATTATTCTAGCAGTCTTTCAGCACATATCAACGCATATCTTGCTTATCTATATTTAGGCAAACCATTTTTACAGTTGCCTACTAATTACCAAATCCCTTCTTAAGATTTTTTCCTACATGGAGATCTTTAGATTTTTTACATACATACATACATAGATTCACGCCTGTTTCCCGGAGGGGTAGGCAGAGACTACAGAACGCCATTTGCAACAATCCTGACATATTTCTCTTACTTCATTCACTCCCATCAAATTTCTCATGCATGCTCTTCGGTTAAGGTTCCTTCTTTTCAAAAACCATAACTTTCGTCTTGCTCACATTCACTTTCATTCCTTTCCTCCCTAAAGCACCATGCATGATTTCGACCATCTCCTGCAGATTTTTTATTTAGTAATATTTAACCTTATCAACGCAACCTTAATGTTCGGAGAAGTTTCAAGATTAGGCTGACAGTGCAACGAAATGACGAGTGTTCCTTAGTGATATACCTACATACATACATAGAATCACGCCTGTTTCCCGGAGAGGTAGGCAGAGACTACGGAACGCCATTTGCAACGATCCTGACATATCTCTCTTGCTTTATTCACTCCCATCAGATTCCTCATGCATGCTTAGTGATATAATGCTAAGAACTTTAAAAATCAGTTCAGAAATGGCTCTTGTCGTCTATGCGTGCAATTTGTCTACTACTTAGGTGGTGCCGAACTGTGCATTTATTTAGCGTGAATAATATAAATATATTTATATTTTATAAAATGACGCCGGTGTCCTCGTAGGGGTAGGCAGAGATGTAATATTACATCCACATTTCCCTTCTGAATTTTATATCCGTAATCCAGAGTCCAGTGGATAGCGTATGCGTCTGCTGATCGGAGGTCCCTGGTTTGATTCCCGGGTCGGGTAAAAGTGTTGCTGAGTTTTCTAAATTCTCGGTAACAGCACGGAGTCCGGTGATGTGCCCGGTATCGGCAATAGGCTAGCCCTCTATTACGTGGGATCTAAAATTTATGGCGAAGTGTGGGTGTAGTATACAACTACACTACCCCTTCGGAGATACAGGCGTGATGCTATAAAAAAAAATTGAGATATATAGAAACCTACAAATAATAGGGATAAATATAAACTTACTTAACTTATTAACTTCTCAGTGTACTTTGTGATGTTTTTCATACTGCATCATGTTTACAAACACCGACCTACATCCTCATAACAACTTCAAACAACAATTTCAAACTATTATTTTACTAATAAATAACATCCTGGACGACAAACGAAGTTGGACGTACTAACACCAGATTAATTATAAATTTTCGACGAAACAAACTTTGGTCATTCTACGCTCGTGCACACCTAAATAGGAAACTATCACCATACCAGTTATAAACAAATGCTAGCATGCAACTATGAGATTAATGTTCATTTCAATAGAATTAATTTTACAAGTTACTTACTACTCGAGAAAAAAACAGACGATATGAGATTTGTATCGACTCCACTTTTTTTTTTTTTTTTTTTTTTTTTTTTATTTCACATAAAAATATACATATCACAGCTTATTATAATGATACAAACATAAACTCTAGTGAGTTTTAACGTGTATCATCTCATCGACGTTACAATTAAAATATGTATAGTAGATAGGTATTTAAACAAAATGTAAGGCATAACATAAAATAAATAAATTGAGGATACAGAAAAGTGCTAAATAATGAAGGTAGTTATGAAATAATTTTACACCAAGTATAACTATACGAAGCGCGGTCGATACCACAATGGCCGGCTTGTGCTTTGATACAGGATGTTTCCAAGAATAACATGGTCATTGGCATTGTAAATTGAACATGATTATTATAATTTAAATTATTAAGTATACTAATTTGTATTTTGTAGAAAATGTTTACTAAGCTTGTATTTTATGTTTTTATGTGTTATATCATTTCGAAGTTTTAGCGGTAATTGATTAATGAGGTTTGGCACAATGTATTTTAATGTTCTCTTACCGTGTAAGTTTTTGTATTCTGGGATTAATAACTTAGCGTTTGTCACACTACGGGTTCTCATCTCGTTATTTTGTAATATTTTAGTATTTTTGAAGTTATCATTAAAGTATTCTTCAATTAATATAGCTAATTTAGTCTTTTCGTGGACAGGTAAGACTTTACAAAAATTAAATAGTTCATGGTAGTCACTTTTGTATTTCTCTTTTATTTTATATGGAACTATGATTTTTAAAATGCGTAGTTGTAGTGTGTATATTTGATCAAGATGCGTTTTATATGTTCTCCCATAGCTCGACAAGCCGTATGAGATTGTCGATTCTACCAGGGATTTGTAAAGCATTATAAGGGTATTATATGGTATTTTATGTTTTATTATTGAGAATTTTGCCAGCATACATCGTAGTTTGTCACTCACCTCATTTATATGTTCCTTCCAACATAATCTATTGTCTTTTGTCAAGCCCAAGTATGTTTGTTTATGAACAAGATCTATACTTTTACAGTTACAAGGTATGGTAACCTGTTTACTATGCAAGCAATTGTGGCTGTGTGCTATCAGACAAGGTATATGTGAACTCCTGTTTTGACTAGTACTAATGTACATTAATTTAGTCTTTTCGGCATTTAACACTAAACCAGCGTCATGTGACTTTGGGGGTATATGTGATTTTGTGAAGTTAAAATATGTAATTTATACCGGGTTAAACCAATTTTAAAAGTATCACATCGTACCGAACGAAAACCTAAAATGTTTGCATTACTGACAAGCAAATAGAAATAGTTCTGAATATTTTCTAATCCGACCTTTATTTTAAGTTACAGACTTAGTAGGCTTAAAACGTTTGAGTTTTTAAATCAAATACGACCCCTTTAACTTACTTTTAATAAACGCTTTACTTTACTTAGGTATAAATTATTTGGTTGTTGTCAAACTTTCTTGTTCAAAAGCTGTGTCTGACAGGTACAGGTAGTTTATTTCTTCAAAGACATTTGGATATGTTAAAACACGTAACCAAATACATTCACATGCCAACACGAGAATTTAAAAACAAATACTGGTCAAGTGCGCGTCACTCCACAATCAACATTTTTAGATTCCGTAGTTAAAAAGACAACTCCGGCACTAGGAATAAATCCTGTGTCGCAGGGGACTTAACAAACATACAACCAACGGACACAACGTACACTCAGACTCGAAACAACAATTTATGGATCGCACAAAGTGTTGCCTCGTGTGGAAATCGAACCCTCAACACTCGGTGCAGTGTCAAGCGGCGAGGCGGCCGCTTAAACCACTACGCCAACCGTGCAGTCTAACTACTACTATGTGACCTGGATAACGTTGTACTGCCATTGAAATTATTTTAGGGTCATGCGTATTATTCTATGCCTAAAAAAATATGAAAACGAAAGTTCTGAACAGATACACCATTATCAGTATCACCTAGCGGTATAACACGGGTATAACCTTAGAATATATATATAACATAAACCTACTAAGTAAATATAGATATTTATAAAAGTCGATCGAACCGGTTCGCAGGATTTGTAGCTTTTCTATGAAACCCTAATAATGGGTTTACCACAGAACCACTAAGGTAACCTTATTATTTACCATATACATATTTTATTAACAGCCAGCCTTTCGTGAATACAGCTCGTGGCGGCAGACAGGCAGAAATATTTTATATTCGTTATAGTTTTGATACAACCTAATTTATTTGCACGTGTCAAACCGTAATTCTATAATAAGCTCAATACAAAGCCCCTTAGTATGCTAATATCGGGCAGTTTGTTACTCGCGTTACCATAAATAAAGTATTTAAATATTCACAAACAAGGACTGAGCCGCGACATCCCCTGGTGAGGCGACCTTGACCCTCTTAATTAAAGCAAATAGATGCACGAAGCTAATTATTAAGGTACAGGCACATTATACGATGGTCATGAAAAAACGGGCTTATGACAGTTGCAAGGTGAGCCTACAAGGTCCAAGGACAGTGCCACGTACAGGCCTTACCCGGTCACGAATGACGAATATGCAAATATAGACATAACCTATATGAAGGTTGCATGTTCAAACTGCCAAAAGTTTTTATTACTTTGTGACTAACGGCCATTTTCAATATTCGATCCATACATGGATTTTGAGTTTCGAGATTCGTGTTTGACATAGTTTGTATGGAGCTTATTTCAAAAACGAATCTAAGTTCTACAGATCTATCTATAGATCGAATATTGAATTTCGTAGTAAATGGCGAGCAGTCCTTGAAGACTTATTGTCTGATATTAAGCCTTTCGTTTCGTATTAAGACTAATGTCCCGCCTAATTTGTTGTTATTATTATCCGAGGTGTAAGCTACACATGCCACCTATTAATATTACTAAAGTGAAAGTTTGTTTGTTTGCCTTTACAAAATCATTCTAAAGCTAACAGCTTAGTAAGGAAACACACAGAAAATAATGAACATTTGCCGTGTAGAAGGTAATTCTGTTCATATCACATCGATCCTTAAGTTAGCTGAAGACTTATACCTATCCCAGAAGCGACATAGGTATGTAGAAGACAGACGGCTGTCTCGATTCTGTGTGCGCAACCAGAATTGGAATTAGGTAGTATTATTTATATCCGTGTGTTAACGGATTAAGAACACAAAATGTCACTACCCACTTCATCCCGTGGGTAACGTAAGAGGCGACTAAAGAAAATACACGAAAATACAAATAGTATATTTGCGTAGAGACAGAAAACTGGACATCAAACCGCGTACCAACAAGTTGGCCAGCATGGTATTGTAAAACAATCCTCCCATTGACTCGCAGTGCTACTGGGAAGAACATTTGGGACGTGCAGCAGTGGACTGACAAAAGCTGTAAGGAGAGTATTATTTTAGCAAATAACCCACTTAAAGCTCAACTCAACGTAACCTTAATAATATAACAATAATATTCTACCACATTCACACAAGACCATTTAGTCCTTAACTAAGCAGAACTTTTAGTATAGATACTAAACAATGGATAAACATACATAATTATACTTTTTTTTGTAAATACATACATATTATACATAGAAACACCCAGACAGAGACAAACATCCATGTTCATGCACACAAATGTTTGACTTGAGCGTGAATCGAACCAGCGACTTTCGGCGTAGCAGTCGCTTACACTCCCGCTGCGCCAACCGGTCGTCAAACTGTACATATGTACATGTAAGTAGGGTAGACAACACTGAGGCTAGACTTAGAGGAGAGGTTCGGGATTACCAGCTCTCTCTCTCTTGTCTGCTAAGCCCGCTACTACCTATGTTCAGAAATGTCTCTTTTATTATCTGATTCAATACTTCATCGTCATCGTAACTATCTGTACACAACGCAGGCCAACAGACCCCAACTAGTATACTAATAAATACCTATTGAGGTTTATTTTAAAACAGTATATATTATGTTTGAGCACACTAAATGTAGACCATCAGCTATCTCGTTTGTCGCATTTGATACACATGTACACGTCACTCCTAATTTATTACCAAATGTGTTTTCACGCACACCTACACTTACATCGACTGCGTGAAATTAAACGGTTATGTAGCTGACGTTAAGGTTGCCTTGAAACGTTCACATGTATGATTGATAACATGGTATTTGTGTCATCATCATCAGTGGTGTATATAGATACATGAGGCCTGATTATGATGATAATGCGCCTGCTATCAAATATTTAAATACGAGTAGATGCAGCCCGAGGCTCCGCCGGCGTACCCAGGTTACCTACATATGTGTTATTCTGATGTATATAGCTATACATTCGCATTTTTTATTAAAATTCATTTACCAGTTTCAGGATGAAAGAAGGACTTACCAACAAACTCACTATTGCATTTAGTATATAAATATGGTTTGCCACCCAGGTACTTTAAAGGGACGGTAATCATTTTATTCTGAACACAATCTAACATTAATCAAAAGCAATGAGGAAAAATCCACAAGGCCATAATTCATTCACATGATATTAAGTGTGATTTATTACAAGCTAAGCTATCTATGTACATGGACTCAGCTTAATAAAATCCTTGTGACAGAAATCTGAGTAAGAAATGACCTCAAAGCTAAGGACACAGATGTGCGTCGTGAAAATTACACAAAAATATATGAGAGGCCACAACAAACAGCATTTTGGGCGAAAAACCAACCGCTGTTGGGTCAGATAAGCACGTTTTACAGTTTATTCACGTGATTGCCTCAGTTTGATAAAAATTCATCGCAATAATATCCTGTTTATAAAACATTTAATTTGAATACGTTTATAAATTGACATCAGTTAAAGAAACGTCAAAGGTGTTCGTTTACTGAGTTTTTTTTTCTGAACTACATGTTTTCAGTGGTATTAAACCACTGAAAACATGAATAATCAAGCACTCGACACAGTTCTAAACGGATACCGTTTAAACCACTACACCATACGGGTAGTTATATACCAACGACGTAAAAAGTAAAAGAGCAGTCAGGATCGTAGCTGTTATAGAAAATGAAACTTGTGTATATGTTACAGTCAAAGTAATAAATTCAGATATTACTATCTAGCCATTATATATAACATCTACTCTACAGATATACTATCTAGCCATCATATATAACATCTACTCAATTTTGACAAAGTAATAATTGACACCGAATTAATCACATTAACTACCCATTTCATATAACATCTTGGTACTCTTGGATGAAGTAATATAATAAGTGTAGTTAAGTTTGTAAAATAAAATATTTTTATCTGTTCCGTACTGGACGACGATATGGTAAATGGCCGATTTACCATGTAAATTTTTTAACCATGTAAATTTTTCATTTAGATGGGTTATGTTTGGTTTTCTTGTGACCCTGCACCTAAAAATAGGAGCCCTGCGAAGCAGAGCTCCGTCAACTTAGCTCATTGAACATCATTCTTTGACTCCACATTTCATTACAGCGTGGCACCACTCCAATACAGCATGGCGTGAGCACTAATCACGCCATGCTGTATTGGAGTGGTAAGTATCCCGAAAGACAATTTAAAATAAGTTTAAACGACCACGAAAGTTTCAATTCCTATAATTCGTATCGTATTCATTACTTTGACAACTTTGGCCTGCCTTTATGAATAACATCCAGATAAAGTGAATAATTAATAAAAATATCTAGGCAATTTACTAATTTACATTATATATATAACAAAAAGGATTGGTTCCAGGAGGAAAAATGTAGGAACTTGTGGAAGAAGAGTGGCCTTTGCCCTGCAGTGGGACGTTACAGGCTCATTAAAAAAATATATTGACTAGTCTTCTTCTTTTGCCTGCCCTGTTCCCATATTACTTGGGGTCGGCGCAGAATGTCTTTCGATTTCATTCTCTCCTATCAGACGTCTTCTGATTATTCATTTCCTTTTCATTCATATCATCCTTCACACACTCCATCCATCTTTTCTTTGGTCTTCTTCTTGGCTTTTTTTTATTTTATTTTTATTAGAAAGAATCTGTCAAATTGACTTCACGCTGCCTGATGGTAAGCTGATAGTGAAGTCCTATTGGGAAGGCCACCATCCCCAATTGCTGGTTAAGCAATGTGACATGACGGCCCTCACTTTGATGGCCTTGAGAGATGCTTTTTCACGTCCCGCTTAAAGGACCCAGGATCAAGGGAGGAAGTAAACACGTGAGCTGGCAGTGAGTTCCACATCTTTATGGTACGGCAAAGATAAGATGTACCGAACCTTTTCGTACGTGACGGTATCTGATCTACCGTATAAGGGTGGCACCTTAACCAGGCACGTGTTGTTCGGGATAGGAAAGGAGAGGATGGGATGAGGTGAAAAAGTTCTTCCGAACACTCACCGTGATACAATCGGTAAAAGACAGCCATTGAGGCTACGTCCCTGCGTAATTGCAGAGATTCAAGGGTCTTAGTAGCCTCAAGGTCACCTATGATACGGACAGCACGCCGCTGCATCCTATCAAGGGCATCTAGCAGGTACTGAGTGGAGCCGTTCCAGAGTTGAGAGCAGTATTCCACGCAGTGGCGAACCTGAGTCTTGTATAATAGACACAGCTGCTCCGGCGTGAAAAACCTATATCCTTCAACTCTTATATTCATCACCTTTCTAGTCACATGCTTTTCATCCCTCCTCATTACATGCCCATAGGACGCTAGACGATTTTCTCTCAGCTTTTCTTGCACCGGTGCAACTTTCAAACTTCCCCTAATACACTCATTTCTAATTTTATCCATCCTTGTCACTCCACACATCCATCTCAACATCCTCATCTCTGCTACATGTAATCTTCTTTCATGCGTCTTCTTCATGGCCCAGAATTCCGATTCATACAGTGCGACAGGTCTTATAACGGATTTTGTATATTTTGCCCTTTAGTTTAACATCCGTGGGTCGCAAGTTGTTCCTGTGACCTGTCGCCATTTCATCCAACCTGAGTTGATCCGGTGCGTGACATCGCGGTCTATTTCACCGTCCCCTTGAATAAGTGACCCGAGGTACCGGCAGTTGGAGCAGACTGATATGGGCTCTCCAGCAGGGGACACAGCATATGAACACAGGACTGGAGAGACCGCTGTAGTCGCAAAACATGTACTCAGTTTTGCTTTTGCTGACTTTTAGGTTGCTGTCTCCAGTCTTTGCCACGAATTTGTCAGTCTGCTCTGGACCTCAAGGCCACTCTTGGCAATTAACACAATGTCATCGGGGAATAGTATACACCAGGGAGCCTCTTCCGGTATGTCCACCGTAAGGGCGTCCATTATTAGCAGGAAGAGGTAAGGGCTAAGAGCCGATCCCTGGTGCAAGCCTACAGCCACATTGAAGTTGCCAGTATTGCCCGCTGTAGACCGGACATTGGTTGTACATCTACTGTACATCGCACGGATCAACTGTACATACTTCCCAGGCACTTTCTTAATAAGGGCCCACCACAAAACCTTGCGAATTGCGAAAATGATATCTGTTGTACCTCGACCAGGCATAAAACCGAATTGGTTTTGTGAAATAACACCCTCTTCTCTCAATCGTCGTTAAATCACTTTCTCCCAAGATTTCATACTATATGAAATTAGCTTTATTCCTCTTTAGTTATTACACTCCAGCACATCACCTTTGCTTTTATACATGGGCACCAGCGAACTGCTACACCACTCATCAGGCATGGCTTCTTCCACCAACAACTTATTGAAGAATAAAGCTAACCACTTCCATCCGTCTACCTGTAGTATCTTCCATACTACAACTGGTATTCCATCCGGTCCCGCAGCTTTTCAATTCTTCATTCCATTTACTGCTACTCTCCTCACTTCATCCACACTTACATTTGTTATTAGCCCCTTATTCACAGGTATATTCTCAAGCACACCACTCCAATCATTTTCTTCATTTATCAGTCTCGCAAAGTAATTCCTCCATCTATCCTTAATTTTGTCATCCGCGCAAAGTACCGTCCCACTTTCATCTTTTATGCACTTTATGTTACATACATCCCATTCCGAAAGGGTATGGGATGCACGGATCAGGTTTTTTCCTTGCGAAGCATAGCCGGAAAATTTTTGGCCAAAGGTCAAAAGGTCTATTGCGCATTCGTGGGTTTGGAAAAGGCTTACGATTAAGTGGTGAGGAATGAAATGTGGTCGGTGCTGTCAATGAACGGGGTGGACAGCAGCCTCATTCGAGCTCTGAAATCCCTTTATGAGGATTCTAGAGCTTGTGTGAGGATAAACGGGGCATACACTGACTGGTTTACCATCGATAAAGGTGTTAGACAGGGATGTGTAGCGTCGCCGTGGCTGTTTAACCTCTTCATGGACAGTTGTTTGAAAGATTTAAAACATATTGACAGCGGATTAAGGATGAATGGGTTACTCGTCAAATGCCTCCTTTATGCTGATGATCAGGTTATACTTGCATCTTCAACGGAGGAGTTGCAGGAGATGGTAACAATCATGCATCGTGCGTTAGAAAGGAAGGAATGAAAGTGAATGTAAGTAAAACGAAAGTTATGGTTTTTGAAAAGGAGGAATGCGTTACGGCTTGTAATGTTTTGATCGATGGACAGCGAGTGGAACAAGTGAATGAGTTTGTTTACTTAGGTACGTTGTTTACAAGAGATGGTAAGAATGAAGCAGATATTGAAAGGAGAGTTAATGCAGGTAATTGTGTGAATGGAGCTCTGAAGGCGTTTATGAACAGTCAAAACGTGTCCAAAACGGCACGTTTGGCTGTACATAGAGGTGTGTTAGTGCCTACCCTTATGTATGGTAGTGAAAGTTGAGTATGGCAGAAGAGATTTGAAAGTAGAATAAATGCTGTTGAAATTAGAGCACTGAGAAGTATGTGTGGTGTGTCTTTGACCGACAGAGTAAAGAATTGTGTGATACGTGAGTGGTGTGGGGTAGAAAAGAAGATGTAGTGACAAGCATTGAGAAAGGCATGTTAAGATGGTTTGGGCACATGGAGAGGATGGATTGGATGACGATAGACTGACAAAGAAGATATATCAGGCTAGTGTGAATGGGACAGGACAAAGGGGAAGACCTAGGAGAACGTTCTCTGACCAGATTGGAGACATCCTGAAAAAAGGATAAGTCAGAAGTACCCTTAACAGAAGAGCATGCATGAGAAACTTGATGGGAGTGAGTGAAGCAAGTGAGATATGTCAGGATCGTTGCAAATGGCGTTCCGTAGTCTCTGCCGACCCCTCCGGGAAACAGGCGTGATGTATGTATGTACATCCCTTGCTTTCCTCGCTCTAGTTTTAGCTAGCTGATATAGTTGTTTTTGGCCCGCCGAGCTTTCTAAGTTATTATATAAGTTCTTCTGGGCTGCTGCTTTTGCCAAAGCAACGGTTTTCTTAACTTTCTTCTTTAGTTCATCATACTCTACCTTATTTTCATGTTTCAGGCTGACATTCAATTCATCCACGCACTACCATTCTTAGAATTTCATCTTCTTATCCTTCAAAACCTTTTGTACTTCTGTCGACCACCAATATGTATCTCCATCTATCGTACCTTTTCCTCTCGATCCTCCTAAAATATCTTTCGCTGTACTCCTGATACACCCTGCCATTTCACTCCAGCATTCATTCACACTTCTACATTCCATATCGTCCATCTCTATCATTTTATTCACAACTCGCTCTCTAAATTTCCTTTCATATTCTGACCTTTCCAAGAAGTGTCACTTAATTTTGGGGGTGGTCGCTCTTTGTTTCTGTTGCATATTATTTCTATAGCAACATTCATAATGAGGAGCCTGTGCTGTGTTACTAGATATTCCCCGTATATTTGAGATTGTTGCGTCTGACGAGGAAGTAATCGATTTGAGTCGTGTGATTGCCACTTTTATATGTAATTAAGTGGCCACTCTTCTTCTGGAACCATGTATTAGCAACCGCCAGGTCAAAAGCAATTGCCGATTGTAGCAGGGTTTCGCCCTCGTTATTGCGATTACCAAATGTCCGTCCTCCGTGCACTCTTTCATAGCCACTATTCATTCTTCCTGCATGTCCATTAAAATCGCCACCAACATACATTTCCTCATGCACTGCGATATTCATCACAACACAGTCAAAATTCTCCAAAACTTCTCTTTTACCCTTTCATCACATCCTGCCTGTGGGGCATATACACTTATATATGGTTGTGATCTGCGGACGAGGTAGGTATGTCGACGTTTGGGCGTCACTAGGCGGCT
Organism: Euclidia mi; assembly: GCA_944739405.2. NCBI lineage: Eukaryota > Metazoa > Arthropoda > Insecta > Lepidoptera > Erebidae > Euclidia > Euclidia mi. Next base: position 38,367,780 of record OX123198.2, read on the forward strand.
ACTCGATAAATTATTATTATTTATCAGCATTGTATCAATTAGGCCTGATGGTTTGAAGTGTGACGAATTTTATTGATGCAACAGTTTGTGGTTGATGAATGTGGAACTGATAACACTGATGTAGGTACTTCTTTTATAAATAACAAACTGTCCCTTTGTACTTTGGAAACAATGATTACATAAGCGCACCGCGCGCGAGCTAATGCGGTGGCTGTATGCCACCTATATGCGACGCGCAACGCGCCATCCTGCGGACCGGTCGCCCACGACCGCGCCGCTGCATAAACATTATGCGTTGAAAATAAAATCCATGGATTCGATGTGATACATGCGCCGACTTAATTACGAAGTAATTGAGTCGGCGTATGTATTATGTTATTATATTTTAATATATTGTTTTTAATACTTTTTTATCCTGTTTTTGTGTAATAATAATTATTTTGTTGCCTAGATATGAGTATATGAGACATGAGTATATAGGTACTACTCATGTGCTAGATTATGTACCTATGTATATTTTATTTTAAAATTTTTCTTTTATGTTTTTCATTAATTATTGTGCTCTTTAACGTCCGTGCGGCATTTAAGGTGCACACAGAATAACAGCGTTGTATTGTGGACACTACCACAATGCAACAATATAGCTGAGTGTGCACCTATCTGTCACAGATTACTGTTATGCCTTGTGATGTCTTATCTTATATACCTATGTTACACCTTTCCAGTGTCTGTGACAAATAAACAGTTTTTCTTCTTTCTTCTTCTTCTTCTTATAATATTCAGCATCACATATTCTAACATTAGTTTCACAGCTATCAGTCTATCCTTTACCTTATTAACTTCCATCACTCTTTCTTTTAAATTACTATCTAAAACAATTCCCACACCATTTCTTTTTCCATCACTGCCGCTGTAGTAAAACTTGTATCCCTCACCAATCTCTCATGCCTTTGTGCCTTTCCACTTGGTTTTCAGTAAACACGCCACATTTATCCGTCGCCTTTTAAGTACGAGTACATCCGCTTACTCTCTGGCTCTTCCACTCATCGTCACAACATCCCAACTGGCATACCTCATCCGCACTTGCCGGGTTAACTTCTTACGTTGCACCCACCTGGCTTGGTGCAACAACCCTTGTCCATTTCTCACCGCGGCCGGGTGCTGCTTCGGCGCGTCGCCTACGGGGTACGCCCTATCCCCATTGCGCGTCATATCATTTATTACAGCTATTCTGCATAAAAGATTTGGCAGAAATTTTACAGTCGGCCGCCTGCCTGATACCAACCCTCCTTGGGAATGCTATTGTTGATAGTTTACCTGCCACCGCTTGGAGCCTCAAATATGCTGTTAGATATGCACCTGGTCCCATGTGCCCATTAGTCGCCTTCTACGACGTCCCGGGAAGAGCAAAGGGGGTAATGCTATTCTTTAAGTCCGGTACCACACGGTCTATATATTGACTAGTCATTACTATATTGATTAGTCATTATGTATAATTTTAAATTAATCAGTATGGCTGTAACATAATTATATAAGTAGAAATTGGATCGCTACTGGGTTATCTTTATGTTATAAAAAGGGTAAAACAACTATTCCGGTTGACTGACCAGCCATCGTCCGTGTGGTGACGGATTAAGAATACGGAATGTCACCACCCCATATCATCCCATGGGTGTCGTAAGAGCCGACAGAGGGAGCATATTATGCAGAGAACAACACTGTAAGAGAAAGAAAACTTGATACAAACCCTATACCAACACGTATGGCCAGCGTGGTATAGTAGGCCAATTCCTCCTTTCAAAGGAGAGGCCTAGTCCAGCAGTGGACTGTTAAAAGCTGATGATGATGACCAACCGAAACTGTTGTTCTACCGCGGAGAGAAATTACACATTTACAAATTTTCAAGATGTCCAAAATGGCGTATAGTTGCTTGTAATAATCTTCAAACCAGATCTTGGTAGGTATGTCTTTTTAACCGTCAAGAATAAAATCATGTTTTAGACATAAGTATATACTTGCCTTAAAACGAACACTAATTTCTCTTGTGTATAAATAAAGTAAATACAGTACGTCATCATCCTCTTAGCGTTATACCAGTTTCATTCTGGGGTCCGCTTACTAGTCTAACCGGATTTGGCTGAATATTAGCTTTTCCACGGAGCGACTGCCTGTCTGACCTCCGCAACCCGAAGGGATAGCGATATTTCATGGTTTAGACTAGTGTCAGTTTATTTAGAAGGTACTTACACCCTGTAACGACTGTCAAAGATCTTCATGACAACCGGGACCGACGGCTTAACGGGCTCTCCGAGGCACGGGACAAGCGATAGTTAACAATTTAATACGCACATAACTCCGAAAAGTCATTGGTGCGCGCCGTGGAATCGAATTCGATACCCTCTGCATGGCAGTCTGTCGGTATCTCCACTGTATGTAAAGAAAATACAAATAAAGTAAATACAAACAAATAAAGATTACTTATAATTGACGTTTTTTTAATTGTAAAACTTGTATAATTATAAGATAACATGCGACAGTCAGTTCAGCACTAGGCCTAGTGCAAGTTTTTGACTCCTTTTAAGTCACGTTCACGTAATTTTTGAGCGATGCGATTTACCTATAAAAAATAAATCTATCAATTTCACTCAATAATTCCTTTATCTTTTACGCTTACTTAGTCTGAGTATGAAACTATAATCCTAATTACTAAAAACTGACAAATCACTACGTGATAAACGACATATCTACGAAACATAAAAAAGATCCGCGTATTTCTTTTTCAAAAGTTTAAATACTCAACTGATACACTTTTTCGTCATACCTCTCATTGTTATACCTCTGGCAACAAAAAATGTGTCTGTATATAAAATACATGTTTTCTTCACGAAAATGGCGCGGTAGCATGTCCACCATAACAACACTTACAGAGAAGTTTTAATTAGTTTTGTTCCAGTTAAACAAATAATGCAACGCACTCACCTCGACAATAATCAAAGAACAGCGAAACTGACAATAAAAGAGACCAAACCTTTGTACATCGTCAACGTTTTATAAAAGCAAATGCACTATTTTATTTTGACTTCCAGCCCATCTTTATTTATTATTCGTTTAACAAGTTTATAATTGCTATCTACACTTTTATTTGTTATAAACTTTATGGTTTGCTATTAAAGTTCACAAATTTAATAAACTTAAGTTTTATGAGTTGGTATTAAAGCGTACTGACGAGCATGTGAAGGTTCCTGTCTCGAAAGTTAGGCAAATAATTATATGCTAGATGGTAAGGCTGAGAATCCACTAGCAGTCTTTTAGCGTTCTACCATTTACAGTAAAGATATGACTTTACTGTAAATGGTAGAACTCAAAATTAGAAGCTAACCTCAAAATTCCTGGAAATAGTTTTTCAACAGCACAAATACCTTATTTCAAAAGCATATTGGTCTTTTAACACAGCGGTATGCATTGCGTGAGTTTGTATTTCGAAATGTGCAAAGTCACTGTCCGTGTGGTGACGGATTAAGGATACGGAATGTCACCACCCCTTATCATCCCATGGGTGTCGTAAGAGCCGACAGAGGGAGCATATTATGCAGAGAACAGCACTGTAAGAGAAGGAAAACTTGATACAAACCCTATACCAACCCGTTTGGCCAGCGTGGTATAGTAGGCCAATTCCTACTTTCAAAGGAGAGGCCTAGTCCAGCAGTGGACTGTTAAAGGCTGATGATGATGATGAAGTCACTGGAATTCAAAGATGTGAAAACGCAACGTATTGATCTGCTTCCGAGGAACTTTTCATAACTAGTTAAGAGTCAAGTTTGTTGTATTAACCTTGCCAACCACTCAGTACCAACGCACAGCCTTAGAAACACTGTGTAGGCCTTATTGCAAAACGAGGACTAAATTTTGTTTGAAGTTCTGTATTACATCATTAAGTGAGTCACCCTGTGGTATGGACAAAATACGCAGTCGAGACTGTAACATAAATATTTGAATGTGTACTAATCACAAAAGTTTTATAGGTCTTGTATGATTTCCACCACATATGACCGAGTATAACAAAGTTTCACACCGATATTTTCCAAAATATTTTTGTAAAATTGCTAAATAACGTAGAACAAGAACAAGTTGAATTAAACTCACAGTAAACTTGACTTTACCATCAAAACCTCCATACCGCCTAATTGCACCGCTCACAATTTGCTAAGTGATACTCCCACCAGCATTAAAATATAAAGGTTGAACGCCAAAAATTGTAATAGTTCAATTTGACTCCGAGGCTGGGTTGATGACACAGTATGTTGGTGACATGTGAAAGATGGCAAAGAGCAATTTAATACGTAGCCCACACTTTGTTACACGGATAGAGTAATTCCAATGACAAAGCAGTATCAGACCTTCATTACCTGAGCGTGTAAGTGTCTGTGATGAGATTTGATGCCTCCCTTCTCTCAACGGGAGAGATTTTAAAGCACTAAAGAAATAAGGTGTCGTACTTCATCATACCGCGAGCTAAAAGGGTGATGTGGCGCGTATGTAATTAATCTCGCAGATGTATTAGACAAAGGCACGTACTTACCTCAGCTTCATAAATGTCGCACTTATTTTTAGCTTAATATACACAGCGTTTACCTATAATATGTAGTACGTAGTGTTTTAAGGGAACCAGGATGTCCTAGATTGTTTTGTTAAGCCTGTGGTGTGAGCGTAACTCTTCACGCAACTCCCATTCTGGTTTGGGTCTGCTTTGAAAATATTTTTTTTTATAGACTCACGCCTTTATCCCCCAAGGGGTAGGCAGCAGTGTAATATTACACCCACATTTCGCCATGAATTTTTAGGTCCCACGTAAAAGGGGCGAGCCTATTGCCGTACCAGGCACATTACCAGACTCCGTGCTGCTACTGAGAATTTCCTAACGGAAAACCCCAATAACACTTTGCCCGACCCGGTAATCCAACCCGAGACCTCCCAATCCTACGCGCACATTTATGCCGCGAGACTAACGAGGCAGTTTGGAAATAGAATCAACATTTTTAATAGTTATAAGGGCAATAAGATTATAATATGTCAAGTGTTATGTGTATTGTTTGTCTCTTATTAGGCTTATGTACTTGGGGCCAATTCTGATATTTTTGTATGACATTGACATTATATTTTTAATGGATTTAAAAGCGGTATTCTGATAACCTAATGTCATTATTGTATAATTTAAAATAAACAGTTCGTCGTTGACACATACGATCTCGTTACAATTTCATTCAAATATCAGATAATTTAGAAGAATACGCTTTTTGTGACGTAAGTATGACACTGACATGATATCGAGACTATATTTATTTAGCAGAATTGGGCCCCTTACGTATAATGGTTTAAAATATTGCAGGCAATGAATCACTGATCCGGAATATTGAAATATCTGTAAGCTATGCTATGTTGATATCTAAGTGTCTAATCTTGTTCATATATGTGTTTATTACAATATAACTAGTATTGTCTCAATTCTGTTTCTAATTTTTCCAGTACACCAACATACAACGTAAATTGCATAATGATAATCATTTATAAACAAAAGCAATTTGTATACATTTTCAGATTACTTATACGTTTCCTTTTAATTACTTAAAAATAAAACATGAAAGTCACGAAAGTTCGCAAAACCAACCAACCAAGTTCGGAAAAAGAGCTCCTTTCTTAACTGAAAAAAACCAGAATAAAACTCGGCGCAGCGTCCTTTTATATCTTTCAAGTTTCCGACTATATAGTTGCTTCCGTAAATATTTATTTTGGTGGAAGTCACAGAGTAAACGTAGCGTAGTTACATTGCGATTGGAGACATGAAAAACATTTAAAGACACCAATTTTATAGCGACGTAAACATTTTGGCTTGCTTTTAAGCTGACGTCATTCGTACGGCATGACAAAAGACAAAGTCAAAGTTCTCTTAGGTGACAAAGATGATTTTCAATTTAAGCTTATTACAATGATTGTACACTTATATTTGGTGCCACATTCGCATTACAAGGGTGTAGATTTAGAAACATCAGAAAGAACAACAATGGAACAACGGACAAAAACTTATGAAGGCTGAGTACTTCAGAATAAAACACATGTCCGAGATAAAAGCAGAGATAGCGATAATAGTTATTATAATTTTTCTATAAGTTTGCTAGGTACTCGGTAGTCGGCAGGCATCCGAGGCACGTAGCACCTTGGGAGCCAACAGAGGGTACTCCAGTTAAACTGGTCGCCGTATAACAGCTGAACTTGTGCCTTACTGCTCTCGGCTCAAGGGTCCGACGTCTTGTTCCAATGGCTCTTCAGATTTGCTTTTGTATACGACATGAGATAATGACCGCCCCAGTTTGTCCGTTTCCGTTGTGACGGTCGCTGTCTTAATACAATTTTGAGTTATACAACTAATTGCCACCGCGATATATGGAGATACAAAATGTTATTGTAACACTAAAACCCAGCCTATTACGTATTTTTCGTAAGAAGTAAGGAATGTAGACAAGCTCGGTGAAAAAGCTAACATTCAGTCAAATCTGATTAGAATAGTAAGCCCTTGTGTACTGCTTATATTATTACTCTTTTACGTAAAAACTAGTGAGCTGATTTAGATGAAGCTTTGCAGGAATGTAGCTTGCACATTAAAAAGTACACATGATTGGAAGGCGATGCCGCGGTCAAAAGCTACTAAATAATAAGCTCTGGAGATTAAAAATTTCTCGGGAGCTTTCACCAAAAAAAACGAAAGATCTATTTAATTAAAGGAAGATGTAATTATTTCAGATTCGTTTCAATAGATATTATCTATCTTTTATAAGTCACTAGATTAGCCCATGTTCCGCATCCGTGGCTCATAGTGTGATGTTATATAGCCAATAGCCCTCCTCGACCTCGATTAATGGGCTAACTAACACTGATAGAATTTTTCAAATCGGACTAGTAGTTCCTGAGATTATCGCGTTCAACCAAACAAATAAACTCTTTAGCTTTATATAGTATTAGATTAGATTCGCAAAATAATTTAAGAACAGTCACAGTATACCTTCTGAATCAAAGTACATAATATACACAGTATACTGTACTGAACTTATATTGTATACATACTAAGTCTTTATTTTATGAAATCCGTGAGTCATGGGAGTCGTAGGGGTGGGTGCACTAAGAAGGGATGTTCCGAAAATCCCACGGTATTGGGCGGAAACAGTTAAATTAAAATAATGTCCGGGCGTAGCTGCGTGCATCCTCTAGTTATAAAATAAGATTCATAGTTCCGGAAATTGACGGAAGAACGTTAGTCGCCATGTTGCATCGGTTCCTGACATCACGTGCATATCAAAGAAAGCCGCGCTCCGCTTTTTCGTTATTTTTATTCCAAATGATTTCAATTTTAAATGCCAAAAGAGTAATTGAAAATATAGAATAAAATAATGATATTAGTTTCCACTGTCTTGCGGCATGTGACGACTTTGGCTGTAAAAAGTTTTAATATAGAAACTTAGATTTTAACCCCTTCAGTGTCCTACGGACACGGTGTGCCCGTAAGAGAAATAGGTCGGTAGTGTCCTACGGGCACGGTGTGCCCATAAGGATTTGTGTGAACTTCACTCCGGTGTTGTGTGATTGGTTACAATAATAAAAACGTACATCGACTAGTTACAGATTAGCCAACATAATATCATAATTTTTTACCATATTTCCAAGCTTGCAACCGAGAAAAATAATAAAATTGCTGATTTCGGTGCTCAATTTTCTCCGTGCCGCCATATTGCGCTGTGGCGATCAACTAAGTTGAATTTGTGATTTTTTTTTAATGTGTTCTCACCGCAATTGTTAAGTGATTGTATTAGTATTATATATTAAATTATTGAAAATTTAGTGAAGTATATGTTTTAAATATTTTTTTAGCCAGTTATAAAAACATTTATAAAAAAAGTGTTAGTAAAACATTTAAAAAAAAAGTGTTAGTAACTTTTGTGATGCAATTTTCGGGCGTTGGCCGCTAGCCGACCTCCATATTTTAAATGATTATATGTAAGTATTTATTAATAACTTTATTAAATATAGATAAGTTTCTCACAAAGTTGTCTTAGAATCCATTGCTAATAAGACATTTCGTATTGTTTTTGCTATAAATAGGTATAAATATTTTTTGTGAGTGAGAAATGTTTTCCGTCGGATCGTCAAAATGGCGCAAATTTTTCGCTGCTATGAATTAATGGTTATTGTGAAGTAATATCGTTGACCTGTGCTAAAATAATGTATATAACTGTCGCGTCGTCTACCCGTGACAATATTAGTGCAGTGAGAAAGTGAATTTCGTGAATAATTTATATGTATTTTGGAAAAATGCTGCACATGGTGTAATAAAAAATAAAGTGACCTGCATTTACAATTTTTTTCCTTTAAGATAAGCTATTTTAGGTCAGGTAAGCTATTTTAATATAGTTTTCACAAAGAGTAACTTCTAAACTGTATACGGTTTAAAATTTACGTCATATTATTATATCAAACGCGATAAAATTAAAGTTTTATAACCTTGGATCCTATAAACGTTACATCCTCAACATGGCTGAACACTAACGGAGAAAATGCATTTTAGAGCGGGGCATGCGAGGCGTTAAACTACTGTGTAGTACATTGCTTCTATAGTGCGTTTCATCTTCTTAAAGTTCCGATGCCGTCATGTTGGCTGCCGTCTGTCGAGTTGCCGCCATTACAGGAAAAAGAAAAAAGGTTAACAGCTTCAGTTTGAAAGACCCTTCCATTTTCTATTGATATAAAATAAATGCATTTTATGGTAATGAATTTTTTAAAGTTATTTTTTTTGAAATCTTTTACTAATATTATAAGGACCTAATTCATTATAGCTTGTAAGGAATATAATTAAGTGCGGCACCCGGCGCAATATTTTGTTTCACTTAACACGTTGACTACCACGTCAGGCACCGGTGCTTGACAGACATGGTATCTGTTAGGGCCGTGTCAGTCAATAGTGCCTGACGCAAACGTATGTAATTGAAATGATCTCAGGGAGCCGTCAGGCGCGTTATGGGTGTTTTTCTCTGTTAAATTGACTGACAAAAGCCCCTAAGAAACTATGTTCATCTTGGCCTAACATTTCCTACATATGGGACAGATTTTTAAGTTAGTACATGTTTTACGCAAAAATACGCATCAAGGAATTTCTAAATATTTTTATTCTTTGAAAAATAACTTAGAAAATTATAAAAATAGTAAGTTTAGAATAAAGGAAAAACAAAACATGTTATTTTTTTATGTTCTTCGATGTACGATGCCTGACAAAATGCCTGGCATGGCGCAATGGCTATATTTTCTCCCGATTAGACTTCGTCAGTCACATATACCTGACAATATTTATTGTTGTCCTATTTTATGTTATAATTATCGATAAAAGTAATATCTATTCATATAATGTTATTTATGTCGATATAACATCAAAAACAAAAAAAAGAAATTGCCGACTTTAAAATTATGCTATGGCGGTTAACGTATACGTTAACCGCCATAGCATAATTCAATTCACTATTCACTATCATAGGTAATGATAGTGAATAGTGATGAATAAATTTATTTATTTGTTTTAGGTATATCTATCAGGTATTTTGGAGTTCGATCCCACACAAGGGACAACACTTAGTATGATGTTAATTTTTGTAAAGTAATATTGATTCCTATTTCGGGAGTAAATCTTTTCAAGAAAGAAACAATAAATAAAGCTATTTGCATTCGCAATTTCAGTCTCATCTGTAAATTAACGACATTCAGAATGCTTTTTGTGTCATCAAGTAACATTATAATTTGTATGAGAAAAATGCATCCATATTGTTAAGATATATTTTTGGTTATATAACTTACAATGACTAGAAGTAATTTGTGTATCCAAATCTAAATCACATAAAATTTGTGACAGCATAGTAGAACGTCACACTTTAAACGTAAGCTAGTATTTGCCGTCGGCGTGCAGTGAAATAACTATAAATTATGCAGCTCGTTTTAAACCGGAATGTGATCGTTTGGACAGGTAGAAATGTTTCGCGGAGGGATTCTTACAGGTGACTTAAATTAAAACAAATCTCTTTCTCTTAGCGTTATCCCAGTTTCAGTCTGGGGTCCGCTTTCTAGTCTAACCGGATTTGGCTGAATATTAGCTTTTCCACGGAGCGACTGCCTGTCTGACCTCCGCAACCCGAAGGGATAGCGATATTCCATGGTTTAGACTAGTGTCAGTTTATTTAGAAGGTACTGACGCCCTGTAACGACTGCCAAAGATCTTCATGACAACCGGGACCGACGGCTTAACGTGCTCTCCGAGGCACGAGACAAGCGATAATTAACAATTCAATACGCACATAACTCCGAAAAGTCATTGGTGCGCGCCGTGGATTCGAACCTGATACCCTCTGCATGGCAGTCTGTTGGTATATCCACTCGGCTATCGCTCACATTAAATTAAAACAAATATAGGAGCTTATTTTCACGTTTTCTTTGCGCGGTAAGGTCTTATGTATTGCCTCTATCTGGTTTGAATTTTATTCAAACCAGATAGAACCTGACCCATAGACAGTGTTTCTAGTCAGTATATACAAGTAGCAAATTCTGCGTATCCATATCACAATCAATACATATAACTCTTTTTGTTACCGAGTGATTGACAGACGCCGTGTGGTTGACGGCATAGAATACAAGTGTCACCACCCCCTATCTTCCCGTGGGTGTCGTAAGAGGCGACTAAGGGATAACACGATGCAAATACCATCTTTGCGTAGAGACGGAAAACTCGACATCAAACCCTATACGACTGCCTCATTGGTCTCGCGGCATAAATGTGCGCGTGGGATCGGGAGGTCCCGGGTTCGATTCCCAGGAATCGAACCCGGGACCTCCCGATCCCACGGGAGGGCAGTCGGGCAGTGTTATTGGGTTTTTCTGTCACGAAATTCTCAGTAGCCGCACGGAGTCTGGAAATGTGCCCGGTACGGCAATAGGCTCGCCCCTTATTACGTGGGACTAAAGTATATCTGGCGAAAAGTGGGTGTAGAAATACACCTCTGCCTACCCCTTCGGGGATAAAAGGCGTGACGTTATGTATGTATGTATGATTGACAGACATCACACATCTGAAACTATTGGGCGCAAGAAGCTGAAGTTTGGCATTTATATTGTGTTCCTTAGGGAGTTTTTGCACCCACTAAGGAGGTAAAAAAAGTCTAGAAACTTATATTTCGTTAATTTAATTTAAACCTTTGAGACGCACTATCTGGACTCTCTTTCGAGACCTTTAATATCCTATGTTGGATGACCCTTCAAATATTTCTAGATACTTGGCAAAGTAGGAATGTTTAAATGAAAGTAACTTGTATTAAAATAACGTAGCTATAAAACTTATTTTTACGATGCTAATAAACTTTACACGAACTATAACAACATTAACATGAAACAAAAACATATAATTAAGTATTTACCGTTATTGAAGTTTCAAAACCTTTAGCGTATTAAACAATCATAAAACCTTAAGATCATATAATATTGATCTATTGGTTTAAGTAAGTAGTGGCAGACACTCACAGAGACAATAATAATAATATTCTACCACATTCACACAACATCGTCTAGTCCCAGGCTAAGCAGAGCTTGTACAGTACTATGGGGTACTAGACAATGGATAAACAATTAAACATACATACATATATACTTCAGTAGCAGTGTTTTTATAATTAGCAGCTATTATATGACCCAGTTCAATATTGGGTTCGGTATTAGTTAGTTATCCATTGTTCAAAGGATAAAACAAATTAAATACTATATTTGGACGAAAAGTAACTTCATTACTATAGTCGATTTCAAGCTTTCGCTATTCGTTTGCATTATTATTGCAAGTTTATGTCACAGATCTTATTCGCAATAACAAGCTAAAATGTTCTTCGATACATAAAATATAACAATTTCAAATTAAAAATAACGTTTATTATATGAAAAATATACGTGAATAATGTACGCTAGCTGTTTTACTTCCACAATTGGCCAGGTATATAAGTTTTATGTGACGAATGAAAAATCTGCCCTTAAGGTACTTGTCTGTTTTCGCTGACGTTTCATCCGTCTCACTGCGGCTACTAGCCGCGTGGGAGGCTGTAATCTCAGAAAATTAATTCGCTTCTTCTGCAGCAAAATTCACAAGAAGGCCAAAGTTCTTCTATTGACTGCAGCAGTGGCCTGCGTAATGATGATGTGTCAAATCCATCTTGCCAGGCTTCTTGGTGGATTAATTGGCCAATTTATACAGCACGCAGTGAAAATCTCAATTGCGAAATTCTCGAAATACATGTTGTAACATATAGAGTAAAATATCCGTAGCTATTGAGCGCAAAAAATGTTTTATCGTGAACAAACAAAACTTTCCTAAAATAGAGCCTAGTCGTTTTGGCTGTACTAAAACAGAATATTTTTGCTAAGCGTTTAATAAAATGTAACTATAATATGTACATTACTTACCTACTTACAGACTACGGCGCTGAGTTTGAGGGCTAAATTAATTCACCGCACAAAGGTCAAAGTTGCTTGGCTTGACGTGTAGCCATGATAACCACAGATCTGAAAACAAATCGGAGCGCTCATAGCGTGTCTCGACTTGCCACTTGAACAGACCGCCAAGTAAAGCAACATCTTCAAAAGTCACCACTTGGATGGATGACCGCTTGTCCTGGCATTTCATTTCGTGAGCTACAGTGCTTCGGAGAGAACTAGAGTCTTTGAACGAGGTCAAAGTTGCTTGGCTTGACGTGTAGCCATGATAACCACAGATCCGAAAACAAATGGGAGCGCTCATAGCGTGTCTCGACTTGCCACTTGAACAGACCGCCAAGTAAAGCAACATCTTCAAAAGTCACCACTTGGATGGGTGACCGCGGGATTGTGGCCGAGGAAAGCTAGATTATATTAGAACCTATTTGTATTCACCTCCCGTATGTTTTCTTTTTTTTTTGTTTCGTATTTCACCCATTAAAATATTTTTCAATTTCAATAAAACTTGTTTTTTCAACTTTTCAAAACATCAAGTGAAACATTCGAAAGAATCCTGTTTCTTTCCAAAGGATTCCTTCTGTTAATTTTTATATGTAACATGCGAAAAAAACGAAAAAAAAACACAATTTGTTTTTTTCGTGAAAAAAAATCAAATGGTTATTTTCGGCATTTTCAACGCTAAGCGTTCGTCGACGTAACGATGAGCTGCGCGAATCGTGGCTAGCTTACTCAAACTCACTGGGCATAATCGTTAATCACAAAAATTCCGATATCTTATGTTTTAATCATGCAAGTTCCTTTGCGACTGCGACCGCTGACGCTGATCTAGTAAGCTGCTCAAAACGTCGGTGAAAAACAGAGCTGTTTGAACCTTAAAATAAGTTGGTAAACGCGATTAACACCCGTTAAATAAATTTGTCTAATGTATACAAATCGAGAAAATTTAAATCGATTAACTTATGTTTTATGACGATACAAAATAATTTGCGGTAAGCCCAGCTAATCGATTATACAAAATCACACAAATTCATATTAACCTACTATATTTACCAACAAATTAAACGCAAAATATTTATTTGCGAGACAAATCAATTGCAATACTGCGAATATTTTTTACCACATTCTATACAACTTAATTCTAGTAGCGAGATTTTCAGGAACATTATTCAATTACGATTCGCGTCCTTATTAAATAAATCATGTATAAACGTCCGTAGTAGCAACAAACAAAATTAATACCAAGAGTAAAGCGATCTATTTTACTCGAGAAAACAAGGGTAGGATGCACATTGCACATACAGATCATGCAACGGAACAACATCCCATGTTTGCACTTTAAGAGCAAATCTTTAGTTAAGTTTACATTCTGCGATCGGAACATATTTGTGTTTCGAATCCTTTCACCGTTCCTCTATTTTTACAATCATTTAATCTTATTTTCTTTACAACTAGAATTGCTCCTTTGTTGCACTTTGCTATTTTAGAACGGGAGCTTAAATGAAAATTGTGTTTATTTTTTACTCGCTGCTCTTACGATAGAAAATGTATTGCGTTTTCGTAGAATCTTGGTCAGTCGTACAGTTATTATTTATTTCCTATATGATGTCGTATTCTATAGAATTTATTATTGCTTCAGAAATGGAAACAAACACTTTCCAAGCAATTTATCAACACAATCATAACGGACATCAATGCCAACATAAACATTTCTTGGTTTCTGTCATCTTCTTATTATATAAAATCCTTGCGTTACTGACTGACTGACAGACACGCTACAGCCGAAACTATTGGGCGTAGGAAGCTGAAATTTGGCATGTTTGTTCCTTGGGGACCGTAGGGGTGCACTAAGAAGGGATTTTCCGAAATTCCCACGGGATCGGCCAAAACGGGTAAATTTAAAAAAAATGCAGGCGTAGCTGCTGGCGTCCTCTAGTCTCAAATAATAAAGAAATTTTTGACTGCCTGCGTGGTCAAGTGGATAGCATATGTGCATAGTATAAGCGGACGCTTTTCGTTCTGGCTTCGATTCTCGGGTCGGACAAAAGTGTAACTAAGTTTTTCTGAATTCACAGTAGCAGCACGGCGTCTAGCAATGTGCCCAGTATCGGTATCAATAGACTCGCCCCCTATTAAGCGGGACCTAAAAATGCGAAATATGGGAGTAAAATTACAGCTATATCGACTGTTTACTGGCAATAGGTCCTATCAGATTTTTTTGGGATTTCGGATTATTACTGCAATCCATCCTATCTGAATCCCTTGTCCAGAGGAGGTTCTAAGCGGGTATTGGTATATTTGAAATTCACGCTAAAATCAACGTTAAACGTAACGTCCTATCAGAGCCCTTTTTGAAATAAGAAGCAACAAGTACTATCTTCATGTTTTCACATGTTCTTCATGCAGTGTGTGTTGTGTTCGTAAGTATTTGAAGGAAACTGAAGTTTATCTTCGCAAAATGTGATTCTGATGAATGCCAATGATACATAACTGTATTTTACATCATCGCAAACAAAACAAAGGTATCTTACCTTTGTTTTGTAACTTATGTTATAATATCAAAATCAAAGTTTAAAAAAGGTTTTAAGATAGGACTAATTGGAACATATTTTTACAGACGAAGTATTAGCAGATAGGACTAATTACATCTAGCAAATGTATGAGATTGCCTGTTTCTTACTTACATATGTTTGTTTTATAAATGTGTTCTAAAATGCTTACATTTTGTCATTGTTTTATAGGCAGCAATGTTACAGAGTGGTTGTGGCAAGCAATTAGTTACCCTGGTTTTAAATACTACTTAGGGAACAAAAGAAAATGAGACCAGTAAAGAAAATCAGCCGGATGAAATGTAGTGGGTAAGTATTCACCTGCCTAATCTAATATCTTACAGCTTACTAGTGTAATGATTTTGACAATTAAATTGTATTTATGAAACATTTTTAAACGATTCGAGTGCTACAAACGGATGGCGCTAATAGTTATGGCCACATTAATTAAAAGTATAGTTTCTATTTAAGAATATATCTATAAACAAATCGGTAAATAATTGATTATAGTTAAATATTTTATTTAAATTGTTATTACTGAATTAATCAAGCAATTTTATAAATAGGTTGTAATGGACGTTATTTGACGCTTATGAAGTTGTCATTTCCGTTTAGAGTGGGTGGATATTTTAGCTTGTCAGATAAAATAGGCGGCAGGGCAATCGTTTTGGGCACTTTCGAGCATTAAAGACGTCTAGCGCAAGCTATTTGGTGGTTGAGAGTTGTAAATCCGTGCATACCTACAAAGTGTAAAAGTGAAAAAATAAAAGTACCAAGTGATTTTACTGGAAGAGTTTAATTTCATAATAATTCAGAAGTGGGCGTGGCACGCGTTCAAGGCCATCTAAATTCAGTGTTTATTGTGTGTGATTCGTGAAATTACATCTCAACGAGTGCCAATTTATTGTTCGATGCGTGGGATTGGACTACAACTACCCGCGTGTTCAAAATGAAGACGCTAGAAACGAAAAATTGCTGGGTCTATTGGAACTAGAGAACCGCAATTTGCTGTCGCTGTTAGAAGCCATGAAAATAACTACTACATGGCTTTCGTTTACCGGACTCCGATCCTGAGAAACGAGATGTGGATGCGAGCGAAGGCAACTGCTAACGCTGCTATGTTGGCGGATCAGCTGAGCGACCGTAACCGTGGTGAGCGTATTTTGCCAATTTTTTTTATTTGTGCTGCAGATTTTAATGACGGCGGTTGCAAACGATTTCTGGTTAGCAGACTTTTTTTTTAGTAAATATAGGTTCGCGTTTGACCACTATCTTGCCTGATGGTAAGCAATGATGACTACCGCTAGATTTTTAGTAACCTTAGAAATATCATAATGGTTGTGGTGGCGATGTCGCCATCACATCATACTGAGGTTGTGGGTTCGATTCCTACACGCAACACGGAGTTCTGGTTAAAACAGGCTTTTACTGTGAAACTGTTTGACGTTTGTGTTTTCCCGTGACATGATCTCCTGCATAAGCTTCTTCTTCATAGCTTAAAAAAGAAAGAAATAAAGACAAACTTTACTAACGACTCAATTACGACCATTGCTGTATTTTTATTTTCTTTTTCACCGTGTCTTAGCTATAGCATAGATATCGAACGGAGGTTTCGGGTTTGATACTCGGGTTAAAATAAAGCGAATGTTTTTATTTATTTTCTTAGTATATCATGCGTAGGTGGCTTCCGATCACGAGCCTTGTGATCATATGCTTGCCTACAAATAGATCATCTTGTCTCGGTCTTACCTTATGGACTGTAAGACTGAGCGTACAGGTCGACTTGCATTATTCCAAGCAAGTGCGTTTGAGTGAAACGTGGTAGTTATTGTTCTAGTGCAGTTGTGATATTGGTTTTGGGACCAAAACCGAGCTTCAGTTGGTTTCTGCTAAGTCTAGAACAATAACTCCGGTCTAGACCCTTACCTTAACTTTTCCCTTCGCAGGTCAGTGGCGCTAAATAGCAGACTCGCGTCTGAAGTTGTTAGACTAATCGAATCATACATATTAAGTTCATAATGTAAGACTGTGCTTCAGCTATTGCGACTGACCGTGCTGATTTTATGTGGAACACATTGTATCGTTTATACTTAAGTAGACGTGTCTGACGTGTGACCTGCAGTGCTGTTTAGAACTTTAGACGTGTAGTTGGTTGGTTCGAGTGTAGCCTGACCGCCCATAGTCGAAAGATATTACTAACGCCATTATTATACCAACTCGTAGTGCTTAGAAAAAAAGAAGAAAAAGACCTAGCGGTTTTCATTTGAACGTGATTACAGCTAAAGAAAAACGACTGATGAATTTAACTCTTTATAGTTCTGTTTTATCGAATCTCGATGTTTTTGGTACCGTTCATTCAAGTTAAACCATTAAACGGTACCATGGTTAATAGATGGCATCACTTGTAAAGTTAAATTCAATTAAAATTACCTACTGCGTGTTGCTAAATTCATGTGATACTCTGGGTATGTCTATTAATTACCCCAATTTCTTTGGCCACTTCCAAGGTATTCTTTACATTGGCACATGAATAAGCAGACAGCGCGCTGTCCGCCGTCAGACGCCTCGGTAGTCGACGCCTCGCTTACCGCGCGTTGCAATTAAGCTGTCGCCGCGGGGTGAACGGTGCCCGCATCGCCGCGGCAACAGCTAGTTGACTGCTAAGTGCTAGCTGTCGCTGCGGCGAGTGCTGGGTGCCCGCTACTTGTCGCCGCGTGGACTGCGAGCAGTAGCCTCGTGTTGGAGCAAAGTCGTGTTAGTGGGCAAAGACCTTGACTCTTCGAAGTTATATGCGTTCTAAATTGTTTATTATGTATTTCATTTCATTATTATTACATTTATTGTTGCTGGCCCCGTGCATCGTCGAGTACGTTAATTCGTCGGCCCCGGCTGTCATGAAGATCTACGACAGACATTATGAGGAGTACTGACTCCTTTCTAACGTCTGTCAGAAATCATAGAGTACTGTCGCTTGAATACCCTGACACTTATCTAAGCCATTAATAGCGAACATTGCTAGTGATTATTGTCTAATTACGCCCTAAACCTGATAGATACACGAGCTCGAAATCTCTCCACAATTACAAAGCGATTATCATTGATATTGAAACCTGCGCTAATCCATATTGATTCTAGTCAGTTATCTGTTAACAGCTTCTATATATAGCAATGATAACTGGCAATGCTAAATTATTAGTTGTCTATATATAGCAAGGATAACTGGCAATGCTAAATTATTAATCATCAATGTATAAATAATAATTAAGCATTTACAGTGATATTTTTCGTTATTATTATTATTGATGACTTTTTCTCTTAGAGCCTTAGCAAAATACGTTTTTAAATGTTCTGACGACGCGTACAGCAAACGCAAGCTCGTCTCTCTGTTGAAATTTTTGCACACAGTCACCGTGTTTGTATAGCAGTTAATCGCTACGAGCTTTTTTTTATAGATACGCGTGATAATCAGTCGCGTTTACTTATAAATTATGAACAGTATAACGATACCGTCACTAGAGACAACACTGATGAAGTTAGCCTTCGTGCTGGTTTTAAAACCACGGACAAGAAAAAGCAATAAAAATATACTGTGTTAATTTTGGGTACATCCATTTACAAATGAACGCAAAATATGTTGCCATTAAGAAACAACATAAAAAAAATATTTCAACATCGAAAAATGTTCTCAAATTGTTACCAGATGTCAAACTCAATATTGTAAGAACTTCTATTAATGATAATGATGAGATCCTGAGACAGGGTTCAGCGCATACGCGCAAAGAACGCGCGTATCAAAATCGCGCGTCTTCAGTGCGTCAATAAAACATAATGTACAAAAGCCTCAATCAAAACGATCCGCAGTTTATTAAATTGTTCCGCCTTTATTATAGTTTCACGGTGAAACACAATAATGTAGAAACTTTAAGATATGTGAAGACATCCTAGTAACGACAAAAGTAGCTGGCTATAAATATGTGGACACGAAATCGGGTCCATTATATTTGTCACAGCCAGCTGGTCGAAACAGCTATTTAATTGCACTACTAGCCTATTCATTAAACAGACCCTGTTATTTTTATTCAACTATATAATACGCCTAGTTTTATAAGCCACCTAGAGGATGTCCGCAGCTACGCCCGTTCATTTTTGTCAGATCCCGTAGGAGTTTTGGATATACTTTATATTAGTGCACTCCTACGGTCTCTAATTAATAATGACATGTTAATTATCGCTCGCTTACTAATGTGCCCGGTAGATGGCAATAGGCTCGCCCCCTATTACATTGGGACCAAAACGTAACTGGCGAAAAGTGGGTGTGTAATACACCTCTGCCTACCCTTTCGGGGATAAAAGTCGTGAAGTTATGTTATGTTTTTATGTCCTTCGGTCTCTAAGGCACATACATGCCTTTCAGCTTCTTGTGGCCAATAGTTTTGGCTGTAGTTAGTCTGTCTGTCAGTCAGTAACGCTAGAGTTTTATAAACAGTGTGTTTCATAACCCCCTGTCCGATCCCGAAACCACATATTACTAACTTGCCAGGCATACTAGGAAAAATAATAAAAAAAAAAAGGTCTGCATAAAACATCGCAATTTATTGCCTTATTACAGTATTAACGAGAAACATTAACCCGAAATCAGGGAAAATTTGGGTCGGCGGTATCCTTTATGATTCTATTAATTCTATTAAAATATTGTCGGCTTTTCGTGTCAAAGGGCATGCCGCCTTTAACATAGTGCAATTTTACCGCCAAACGAGCCGCTCGACACAACACCGAAACGTGGCAGAGATGTTTACGTTCGATAGCAGCTAATATCGATTGAATAAATTTTAACATGAAATGTGACACAACATTCATTTTTCAAAGAATTATTACATTAATAATATTACGATATTGACACATTACGTAAACAAGACTTAAATAATAATTTTGTGTTACAGAACTAAGTAGATCATAGACAAAAGACTATGATCTACTAATTTCGGTAACCTAAATCACATAAAAACGTTACATATTTTTTATGTAATAACAATAATTTAAAAACAACATAAAATCAACAAAGTATAAAATTACTGGCTATTTTTTACGACTTCAATTTGCCTACTGATCACTCAGTCTTGCGTGGTCTTGCGCTAGGATTATTTTCGTTCGGACTTCCGGAATAACTTACGTTGTGAAATTGTTACGTCGGTCGTATTCAAAAGCTGAATACTTTAACATTTCGATGTGTTTAGGTAGGAGTGAGTACAATTCTTGCAGGTGCACGTAGTGATAAGGAGGAACAGTTCGCTGGACCACGAGGTCTGCCGTCGGAGCGCGTTGTTTAACGGCTTCGCCTTCACCACCTCGTGAACTACAGTGTGCTACCTAGTTAGTGTGCTTTCAAATACTTCATAATATCTTTGATGAAAAGGTACCGTAAGTGTCTTAACCTTTACGGTCGACATGTGGAGCATGATCGTCGCACGCAGCTTACAAGTAAGTTGATGTTTTTGGGCACTAATACCTTTAATTCCTGTCTAAGTAACATTTAAAAAAATTGTAATTACCGTAAATACTGCAGCGCTCATAGCGTGACTAAGCTTTTGGATCGTAATAGTTTGGCAAAGTTAAGCAACGGTTGCACTGTTCATCACTTGGATGGATGCCCACGTACTGACAGAAGGCACGTAAAACTGAATCGAATCGTAAGGTCATGTCGTAGGCCTTCGGGTGCTCTGAATACACGGACACCAGAGTTGGCTACGCACTCTCACGAAACTGGCCTGAACACTAAGGGCTGCAGTCTCCCACGCTGTTCCCTCTGGTAGTGTGTAGGCAGGCTGCTCGAAGGCTACGCGTAGCGGTAGATCCTCGCAGGCCGTTGGTTCATATTGTAACGTATGTCCGGTACTTACCGCGTTTGCGTCACAATACCGCCCATACGCTCGGCCAATCAGAGAAAGCCATCGTCCGCGCTCGCAAAGCCTGACCAAATATGGTCATAAACGGACTCTCACCCTGATGGAGGGCCCGGTATATAAAGGGGCCGACAGAGAGGCCGGCACCGCTACTCTAACGTCGCTTCTACTACCTACCTACTATAACTAAGCGTACCTACTGACCCTACGTCGTATCTACGTGTATCCTGGTCCCAGCTACGGGTTCCAGGTTCACGTTAAGACTCCGGCTACGCTCCTAGACCGCTACACTTCCCTGCATCGCCTTCGGCTTCACCTCTGGCGAAGAGTCTGGCCTGCCCTGCTCATCGTACACACACCGCCGGCGTCTGCCAGCTGAGCCAACGCCTGCGAGGATCTGCCCGCTACGCGCAGCCCTACGAGCAACCTGCCCTGCACACTACCGGAGGGAACAGCGTGGGAGACTGCAGCCTTAGTGTTCAGGCCAGTGTCGTGTTGTTGGTCGGTCATACTCGGCATAGGAAGTGAGACAATACTCGGCAATAAAGGCATAGAACCTTTTCTGCCTTTTAATACCAGAACCCGTTACAGTGGCGCCTACGTGGGTTATTGTCTCGCTTTCCGTGCTCGAGTTCTCTTCTAGCAGGTCTCCATCATTGTAAGCGAGGAAGTGCGGCTACAGCGAACCGGTACGTATTGTTGTACTAATTGTCTACCTTTTAGTGTAACTACCTACTACGTACTAGTTCGCAAATTTGAATCTTAACGTTTTTCTAATTAGTCCTAACGGTCGAACTTTTACGCCTAATCGTAAAGTAGGCCATTTGTAAGGGCGGAACGCTTGCGCACTAAGTGTAGTGTGTAGTGTATACTTACGCGGTTTATTCATACACCATGGGCTCACACCCCATAAAATACTTCCTTTTAAACAAAAGTGAACTAGGATACGAGGTTGCGATTAGAGGTGAGGAGCCGGCTACCTCTGTCCTAGGTCTGCGGAAGCAGCTCCCTAAATTACTGGAAGCCATTCCAAATGATGACATTTTGGAGTCGGGTCTAGCCATAGCGGTGGACTTCGAGGGCGCTAGCGAGGCCGTCTCTGAGCTGGCCAAGCGATTGAATTTATTAACTATTTCTTACGACGCGAACCTAGCTAGGAGGTCTACCGCACTGCACAACCACATTTTCCATAGACTCCGTAGAATGGAACGTCCTACGGCGTATTCAAAACGAATAACCGAATTGTGCAGCTGGTTCGACAAGCTCTCGGCGGAGCTGTCCGCCATTGAACAATCAGGTGTGCGCTCAGCTGATGCTGTGGCTGAGGCCCAACCTGCGCCGTCTACCTCGACGCAGGCAGGGTTAGCCCCAGTATTGCATTGCGAGCATTTGAGAGTTAGCGAACTGTCTAAGCTAAAATACGACGGTACGGGATGCGTCTGAGCGTTCCTACAACGCGTAACCGAATTCCAAACCGCGCGTAATCTACCTTCCACTAAAATTTTATCATATGCCTCCGAAATATTCACCGGTAACGCACTTCACTGGTACCGCGGCCTAAACGAATATTTCAATACATGGGAAGAACTCACCACTAAATTAATAGACGATTTCACACCGTACAATTATGACTACCGGTTATTAAATGAAATCCGCCGACGTGCTCAAGGTGCTACCGTAACTATAATAATTTATATCTCGATAATGAATCAGCTGTTCGCTAGGCTGTCACCGTCAAAGCGATTGTCCGAACGCGAAAAGTTAGACATCCTATTGCATAACATACGTCCATGCTTCTCACTAGTGCTAGCTCCGTCAATATCTTCAATAGACAGTATAGCAACACTGCAGACGTTATGTTTAAACTACTAACGGATGAAATGTTTGAACTCTCAATTCCGCGAACCGTATTACAGTAACGACACGTTGGCACCAGACCTAGCTTACAGTTACAAACCTTATAACCGAGCGCGTAATAATTCCTACAATAATTATCCCGTTGCTACTATAGAGGGTACGTCAGGTAAACCCGAATTCACTGAGAACAACGAACCTAGCAATCCTAAGTCTAAACCTAGCTCTGTCGCTCTAGTCACGTCCAAGTACTGCCCGCGCTGCCGTATCAATGATCTCAGTTTGAATGAGTGCAAACGCGATCGGTTTGCAATTTGCTTCAAGTGCGGCCGTAGGGATGTGACCTTCCCTAACTGCCCGAACTGTAAATCGACGAAACCAAAAAACTAGTTGGTCAGGGTCGGGGCGTGTAAAAATCTAAATTAGGCTCTACAACCTATTTAACCAATTTTGACAAAGATGATTGAAGAAATTGGCTAAACACTCCAAAAGTGTATTTCTCTAGTTATTCCGTCGCGTGTATTTCTCTAGTTATTCCGTCGCCTCGATCCTGGATAATAAACCTAAAAATGACCTACGGCCCTATGTTATCGTAACGATTAACAGTTTACCTATTTGTGGATTGCTCGATTCCGGTTCAGCCATTACAATTTTAGGTAACAACTCCCATCTGGAGGTAATTACTAAAACCGGATTAGAAATACAGCAGTGTCACAACACTAATTCCATTCGGACCGCGGGTGGAAATATATTGTTGCCGCGCGGTTTTATCAACTTACCCACTACTTTTAATAATCAAACCCACTTATTTATTTGTACGGAGATGAAATTATGTCACCAGCGCCTTCGTGTGTGAAATGGAATATAACATGTTCTCTGCCTTCTCTGGGTTTACCTTTAATTTCCTATGTGTCAAGTGTCACAATTTTAGAAGTGTAAACAATAAGCCTTGTCGGTATATAAATGTGTTCCTCTTTGTGCAAATGTGAAACGACCGGCCGGGGTCAAAAAAAA
Source organism: Euclidia mi (assembly GCA_944739405.2). Lineage (NCBI taxonomy): Eukaryota > Metazoa > Arthropoda > Insecta > Lepidoptera > Erebidae > Euclidia > Euclidia mi. The sequence continues at coordinate 38,391,649 of OX123198.2, forward strand.
GAAACAATATATATTTATTTATTTATTAGTAATTAAGATAAAGTTCGAGTTCCCAGCGCTTCGTCTATCCCCGGGCCCGTCTATTCAGGTCACATGCTTTACTACCGTGAAGGCCCGAGACCTGGCATTGGAGGAGTTGGTTTTATGCTGAACAAAGCCATAAAAAGGTATGTGGTGGAAGTTAACAGCGTCTCGGACCGCGTCGCTTACATAGTATTGAGACTCAATAAAATGTACAAACTTAAAGTCATTCAAGCTTATGCCCCAACATCGAGTTACCAGGATGAAACTGTAGAAGAGTTCTACGAAGACCTTAGAACTCTCAACGACAAGATAAAAACCAAATACACAGTTATTATGGGTGACTTTAATGCAAGAGTCGGTAAAAAGGACAACGATGGGGAAACTAGCATTGGCAACCACGGCCTCGGACTACGAAATGCCCGCGGACAAATGCTGATAAACTTTCTACAAGCAAATTCATTATATGCTATGAACACCTTCTTTAAGAAACAAGAGCAACGTAAATGGACATGGAGACACCCTGACGGCGTACACAAACATGAGTACGACTATATCATCACAGACACTAGGCCTATGGTAGAGGATTTTTTTTTTTTTTTTTTAATCTTTATTTATTAATTTGGAGTTTTTATCCACAAGGATATGCCAACCCCATTGTACATTTACACAATTTTAACACAGAAAAATAAAAACAAAATATACTACTTAAATCTACTAAAATAAACAGTAAGTTATGGATTGAGCACTTCCGCCAAGCTACAAAGTTGTTTTGCTAAATCAGACCGGGGTCGGGACATTATAGTTTGAATTAAGCCCACATTTAACTTATTTAAGTTAAACTTCCTCACTAAAGTTTCTCTTTCATTTTGGTTCCTTACACATTCCATCAGCAAATGTTGTACATCCTCCACGGTGTTACACATACTGCAATTTGGTGAACTCGCTTTCTTCATAAGGAATGCAAACTTTGCTGATGGAATGTGGCCAGAGCGTATACGTAATGCTAATTTGACATATTTTCTATTCAGCTCATCATTGTCAAACCAAGGAAAACGAGGAGGTATAGGTTGAATAGATTTATACCATATTCCCTTTGTTTCGCATTTCTCATCAAAATATTTTTTCCAAATGTTAAAACATTTAATTTTAAATTTAGGTAACAAGTCCGAATAATCTGGTAAAAAATCTGTAACGGTTCCGTCTACTGCCGCCTGCTTAGCTATTTTATCAGCTTCCTCGTTTCCCTTGACCCCAATATGAGCCGGAACCCATTGCAATCTGATATCAATACCATTTTCATTTAATTTATGTAATAAACGTATTATATCGTAGGCTATCGATGCACCTCTGAAACCAGAGGCGCATCGAGCCACGTGTTGTAGAGCACTCTTGCTGTCAGAAAATATAACAACATTATTGATTTTTTTCTCGTCTGCGTATAATATGGCTTGATAGATTGCAAAAAGCTCCAATGACATAACAGATACATGTGAAATTATTTTATATCCAGTTTTAACATTTAACTTACGATAAAAGAAACCAGACCCCTGTCCCTGAGCATTTTTCGCTCCGTCTGTGAAAAATGTATTCCAGCCACTATACTTTGTATTTAATTCCTTTATTACATTGCCTAGTAAAGTATTACATTCATATGAAGTTTTACTATTCGCTATACTTTCAAGTTCGGTTTTTATATTTTTTTCCAATGAAATGGCTGAGACCCAAATATCTAAGCTAAAGATCCCCAGGGTATGTGTTGCGAAAACTTTCTCTAATTTTATATCATTAAAGATTTTAGCAAGCAGAGGTTGCTTTTTATTTGACCAATAGCCTGTATTACAAAGAACATTCAAATTAGATATCATATCAACAGTAACATTGTCCGACCAAGACACACTTTTTAACATGAACTTATACGCAAGGTATAGTCTTCTTAAGGATAAAGGCATTATATTTAACTCACACTCCATAACGTGAATGGGGGTGCTTTTAATGAACCCACCAACTATCCTCATTGCTTGATTTTGAATTTTATCAAGCTTACTAACCGTTGTACTAGCCGCGCAGTCATAAATAAAGCTACCATAGTCCAGCCTACTTCTAATTAGAGAAATATACAATCTGCGTAAATGCTTAGTATGAACACCCCAAGTACTACCCGCTAACAATTTTAAAATATTTAGAAATTTAGAACATTTTTCTATAGCTTCCTTTATGTGTTTTCCCCAACGTAAGTTACAATCTAACCACATGCCTAAATATTTTATATTATCCGATTTGACCAAACTTTGATTATTAATTTTTAAGATAGGAATTATTTTCCTACGACCTCTACTGAAAAGACAATACTTAGATTTACTCGCAGATAATGTTAATCCTAGCTCATCTAACAATATAACTATAGTGTTCAATGCATGTTGTATATTTCTCTCACAACTTTGAATGTCTTTGTTACTAATAAATAGTATAAAATCATCAGCATATTGTGATAATAATACATTTTCAGTGCTTTGACATATTTTAAGTGTTATTAAGTTAAAAAGCAATGGGGACAATGGGTCTCCCTGCGCTAGGCCTTTATTGGTCCACCTGCAGAATATGGTTTCGCCAGTTTCAGACTTAATATTCAAATACCTCTCGCTCAGAAAAGACCATAAATATGTACAGATTTTAGAACCTATTTGCAGATTATCTAGCATTTTGATCGCCACATCAATTGAGACATTGTTGTAAGCATTTTCAATATCTAGAAAGCAGGACAACGTTGGAATATTCTTTGAGAAGCCGATTTGAACGTATGTAACTAAACGTGATATAGAATCTAAGCAGGATTGTGATTTTCTAAATCCCACTGTATGAGGTGAGAGTATTTTCCTTGTTTCAATATACCACTCTAAACGTTTGAAAATTAGTAAATGAAATATTTTGCACATACAGGAAAGTAATGAAATGGGTCTTAATTTAGATACATTATTAGGAGATGAACTGATTTTAGGTATAGCAATTATTTTTATTTTCCGCCACTGTAAAGGAACCACACTGTACTTTAATATATTATTATATAAGCAAAGCAAAAAATATTTAGCTGTGTCAGGTAATTGATAGATCATTGAATAAGTTATACTATCTTCCCCTGGAGCAGTATCCTTCGTTTTTACACAATTTTTAAGTTCTTGCATAGAAAAGTCGGCTTCCAGAATCGAGTTTTTTGACTCAAACATAGGCATAACATTTCTAACGTAATCTGGTGAAAGTGAACGCAATAACTCGCTTTGTTTCTCAGGGGAACTAATTTGTCTTTGCTTCACACCTTTCATCCATCGCATACGACGCCACAGATCGGACGCCGTAGTCGTCTGATCAATGGAGTTGCAGAACTTTTGCCAGCTTAAGGATTTTTCTTTACGTATTAAGATTTGTGATTCTTTAGTTATTTGTTCTAATTTAGTCAAATTTTCGGGTGTAGGGTTACGACGGAAGATGCTCAAAGCTAGTCTACGCCGTGCAACTATCTGAGATAAATGAGGTTGCCAATACTCTTTAGGGATAAACTTTTCACTAGGTTTAGTACAATACTTGGTGTACGGGATATGTTTATCTGCCGCTTTATTTATGTTGTTAATAAACAAATCGTACATGTCTTGGATCGTATCAGGACCATCATTATAACTGATATAATTTTCGTTAATAGCCCGACGATATCCCGGCCAATCTGCTTTTTTAAGGTTACGTATTTTAACAAAACTAAAGTCATTAGGAATATTAATTGAAAGTTTAATAATCAGGTGATCACTCCCTAGGTTTTCATTAAATACTTGCCATGTAAACTTGATTGCTATATCAGAAGTAGCAAAGGAAATATCAGGCGACGTCTGTTGTAAACTACCATTGACTAATTTAACTCGCGTCGCAGCTCCATTGTTTAGAGATATGAAGTTATTGTCAAGGGTCGAGTCCATAATTTGAATGCCTCTCGTATCTGATTTGGTTGACCAGTTAGTGTGGTGTGCGTTAAAATCACCTGCAATCAAGGTCTTTGTGGAGAAGGCCGAAAAAAGTGTATCCCAGTCGGTAGCTTGCGTCTGCACTGAAGATGGACAATACACAGACAAAATATATTCCAGATCTTTGCAGTTAATAAGCTTCACACATATAATTTCAATACCGCGATTTTCAGTACAAAATGAATGCATATAGGATTGTAAAGATTTATGAACTATTATCGCTACCCCCCCATATGAATCGTATCTATCAGATCTATAAACATTGTAACCGCTTATATTTATAATAGAATCAGTGTCAAACCAGGTTTCACTTATAACTGCAATGTGAACCGTTTCTCGTGCTAATAAATCTACAAAACTTATCATTTTAGGACAAAAACTTTGGGCATTCCATTGGAATATGTTTAATTTAATTTTTTTATGTACATTATCCATTACTGTGGTTAAATAATTGTTCAAATAGTCCCCCATTAAATAACATATTGGTCAAATACTTCCTAAGCTCCTCCGAAATAACTTTTAATACAGATATAATTTTTTCATGCATTTTATCCTCTGACATTATAATATTATTAATTTTTAAGTAAAACTTTTTAAACTCAAATGTATATACTAACTGCTCGTCTCTATTACATCTGTGTTCTTCATGCTGTGAATGTTCACTTACAGTTTCCATGGGTATCTCCGTCAAATCATGACATCTGTCCTTTCTGCTATGCTTTTTGCTCTTCCGTTTTGTTTGCCTCGTTCTCTGAAGAATGGTAGACCTGTCACTTGAACTTCTTTCGGAATCTTCTTCTACATTGTGTTTACCAGGTTCATCTTCTCTACTCTTTAAACCTTTCACCAGTTTGTCTCGGTATGATTCAGTAGCGTTGTGTAATTGACTTGACTGGCAGCCAGAGATATCAATTTGGTTCCTATGATCGTTGCTTGAATCTTCTATTTTTTTCTTCTCATGGTATAATTGCATAGCTTTGCGGTACGTAACTTGTTCTTCACTCATAATCTTCCTTATAGACTTCTCTTTTATATAAAAAGGACAATTTTTGTCTAGAACAAAATGGTTCTTTTTGCAGTTAAGACACTTGAACTGTTGCGTGTTACAATTCTCATGTTCACTACTTCCACATTTAGGACATAGTAGTTTCTTTGTCGGACAATACTTTAAGAAGTGACCAAACTGCCAACAACCATTACATTGTGTTACTGGGAACACATACGCTTCAACCTTAAAACGGCAGTCATAGGCGTAAATAAACAGTGGCATAGTTTTATCTTTGAAGCACAGCCTTATCGATTCACTATCGATCCATTTTCCGTCTGAATTTAATCGCTTCAATCGTTTAACGGATAAGATTTCAACACTAGACTCGAAGATTTTCATAATCTCCTCCTCGCTCAGTTCCAGATCGACACCCCTGACCAAGCCATATGATAAAGACAACTCTTGTGTTAGGTAGCATCGGAATCCTCTTTCATTAATTATGTGACAATTTAATAGTTTTTCTGCATCTGCTTTGTATTTAAACTGGATAAGTACTTTGAACGCGTTTTTATACTTTATTCTTGTAATGCCTGTAATATTCTCCGATCTCAATAATCTGGCCATAGCAATTTGCTTAGGTAAAGCATCTAAGGAAGTAATACATACTTCGTAATCCAATGGATCTTGGGAACAACTCAATTGCGAACAATTTTTTTCTCCATCTACCCCCGTATTAATTTCCAAGTCCGCAGATGTACTTCTAATTAAGCGCTTAGGTTTTCTTCTGTTAACCGTTATAAATTCATCTTCTTGACTATTTTCGTCTTCCCTAGCCTTCCTTTTCTCCACTATGGCATTCCTTCCAGGATTTTCGATGATGTTTTTATTTCTTAAAGCAACATCACTTCCCAAATCGTGGCGAACTTCATGCTCATCGTTAGCGGTACACTCTAAATCACTAATATTGTCCTCATCATTATCGTCCTCCATTATCACAAACTACAACAATTATTTTATTTTCACACAGAAATGTAGGTACTTTTAAGGTAAAAATATAAGCCGATACGCGTGCGCACAACACCGCGGCTCGCGCGTAACTGATGGTAGAGGATATCAATGTGCTTAATAGATTCACTACGGGCAGTGACCATCGCCTGGTGAGAGCAAATATAAGCATAAAGCTAAGAACAGCGCGGAGGAAACTTGTTATGAGACAACACCTGGCAGCCGAGACCAAACTCAAAATACTACGAGCTAATGAAGATCTTTATCAAAATGCTGTTACAGCAAAGATCTCTAATGAACAGTTGACCCACATGACCCTAGATGAAATCAACGACAAACTCACAGCAGCACTAACGCACAGCCTAAACGAAATTATCCCAAGTGACCTACCAACTAAAGCATGTAAATTAACACCTGTTACTACAAAGATGATGGCCGAGAGAAGATCGTTGTGTAGTGAGGGAAAAGTGGGTAGTCAGGAGTATAGGGATCTTCAAAAGCGAATTCGTATACAGACTCGGAACGATCTGCTTAATTACCACAGCTGTCTAGTACAAGAGGCTCTAGAAAATAACAGCAGTCGAAGGACACTGAAGTTGAGACTGAGCGAGGGCAAGAAACACATTTTTAAGCTATTTAACAAAGAAGGTGAAATTGTAACGGACAAGGAGCAACTACTCTCGGTTGCACAGGAGTACTATGGAACCCTCTATCGGAGCAAAACATCACCAAGCCAAGCATATATATCTCAGGGACATACCCGACTACCTGTCCAAAATGTTGGTTCCGAAGAAGTTCCAGATGTCATCGCAGAGGAAGTATTGCTGGCTATTCGACAGCTTAAAAATCGAAAGGCCTCTGGCGAAGATGGCGTATTACCAGAGATGATTAAAATCAACTCTGAATTACTCGGCAAAGTGTTAGCAGCCCTATTTACGAAATGCATTTTAGAAACCAAAGTACCTTCAGCATGGCACAACGCAGTAATCACCTTAATCCATAAGAAGGGGAACATCAAGAAGCTGGAAAACTATAGACCCATCAGCCTACTGTCACATATTTACAAGCTCTTCACTCGCGTTCTAGTTAACAGACTTGACAGGAAACTAGACTTTTTCCAGCCAAAGGAACAGGCAGGTTTTCGCTCAGGCTACAGCACCAACGACCATCTCCAAACTCTCAAAATATTAATAGAGAAATGTAACGAGTACAGGAAACCAATTATCCTAGCCTTCGTCGATTACGAGAAAGCATTCGACTCCATAGAGTGGTGGTTTATAGAGCGAGCTTTGGTTACGTGCCGTATCGATGAACGTTACATACAAACCCTCAATCACCTCCATCAAAATGCTACTGCCTGTGTCTCCCTACACAAGAAAACTGGCAAATTTCCACTAGAGAGGGGTGTCAGACAAGGCGACACAATATCACCAAAGCTATTTACCCTAGCACTAGAGTGCATATTCCAACGGCTACAATGGCATGGGAAAGGGTTGTTGATAGATGGAGAGAGACTTACGAACTTGAGATTTGCAGATGACCTGGTTCTGATCTCGGAGAGCATTGAAGACATGATTACGATGCTCTAGGACTTAAAGCTGGAATCTGAAAAGGCTGGTCTTCAAATGAACTTGAGGAAAACCAAAATAATGACTAATATTCCTGAAGTCACGGACTATCAGCTTCCAGTGGAGAGAGTGACCGAATATATATATTTGGGTCACAAGGTTACATTGGGCTTTGAAAATCAAACGGCGGAAGTAATACGGCGGATATCGCAGGCGTAGGCCGCATTCGGTGCCAACAAACAAATACTTTGTAGCAAAATACCCCTACATCTCCGAGTCAAAGCCTTCGAGCAATGTGTCATGCCGGTGTTAACCTACGGCACTGAAACCATGACTCTAACACAAAAGTCTGCCGAGAAGTTCCGTGTCGCGCAGAGGGGCATGGAGAGAGCGATGCTTGGGATCTCCTTACGTGACCGGAAACGCAATGAATGGGTCCGAAATAAGACCAAAGTAAAAGACGTCATGGTTATCATCGCGAAGAAAAAGTGGACGTGGGCGGGACACATTGCGCGAATGGACCAGAGCCGCTGGACAAAACGAGTCCTTCAATGGAGACCTAGAGCGTACACTAGAGGACGCGGCAGGCCGCCGCAACGCTGGGTGGACGACATTCGACGACACGGAGGTCGAGACTGGATGAGTCGGGCACAAGATCGCCAAGAATGGAAGAAGAGGGAAGAGGCCTGTATCCAATATTGGATTACTGACAGGCCGCCATGATGAATTAAGATAAAATGGTACCAACAGAATATCAGCGCCATCTAGTTGAACTAGATGGCACTACGCTGAGTTGGAGGCCAATTCTGTTACTAAACCTGTTATGTGTGCTAAAAAATGTAATTATTTCGTTTGTTCGTAACAGAATAAATATGTTTTCTTTCTTTCTTTCTTTCTTTCTTTTATTGAAAGCTTATATTATTCCAGAAGTTACAAGTAATTTAATTTTAGGCATCGATTTCTGGAAACTATTTAAATTACTGCCTAACCATATCGCATCCGTATGCATGTCTAAAACATTGCCGTGTAGTGTGTTAAGTGAAAATAAGCCGAGTAACACGAGCGTATTGCAATCTTTTAGTGAGTTGAGTGAGTCATAACAAAGAACGGCTAAGTTAATTATAAAGCAATACGAGTCGATTTCTACTGAAAAAAACGGTTTAGGACGAACTCACTTAATAGAACATGCAATAGACACTGGCGATTCTGCGCCGATACGCCGAAGATATTATAGGTTACCGCCGGCGAAATTAAAAATAATTATTGACGAATTAGACAAAATGCTTGCATTGGGAGTGGTAGAAAAATGCGAAAGTCCGTGGTCGTCACCAATTTTACTAACGCCTAAGAAGGACGGTAAACTAAGGTTTTGTTTAGATAGTCGGAAACTTAATTCTATTACTAAAAAAGACGCGTACAAACTACCTTACGTATCCGAAATTTTAGACAACCTTAGGAACGCTAGATATCTAAGTAGTATAGACTTATCTAAGTCCTTTTGGCAGACGCCTCTTCGTGAATGTGATCGTGATAAGACTGCGTTCTATGTGCCTACTAGAGGAACATCTAGATTTGTGACTTTGCCGTTTGGTTTAACGAATGCGCCTGCGACACAACAGCGTTTGGTGGATCACTTGTTTACGAACAGTTCTGAGTTCGAAAACTCTGTATTCGTTTTTTTAGATAATAATATATCGTGCTTATATCGCCATCTTTTAATGCTCATGTGTCACTATTAAATAAAGTATACGAAAAATTAAAATCGGCCAACCTTACCATCAACTTGGAAAAATCTAAATTCTTCCGTGATGAATTGAAGTACTTGGGCTACGTAGTAAACTCTAAAGGATTACAAGTAGACCCATGTAAGGTGGAAGCCATTCTTCAATATGCTACGCCTAAGAATAAAAAAGAAGTCAAAAGGTTCTTAGGCATTGCATCATGGTATCGGCGATTTATACCTAATTTTAGTACTTTTGCCGGTCCTTTGAACAAACTAACTTTTACCGGTAAGAAAGTTGCACCATTCCAGTGGACGGTGGAAGCTGATGACTCGTTTTGTAAACTAAAACAATTGTTAAGCTCCGCACCAATATTATCGTGTCCCGATTACGAGAAACCTTTTCAAGTTCACACAGATGCGAGTGCGAGCGGCATCGGTGGGTTACTTACACAAGAAATAGATGGCGTGGAACTACCCATCGCTTACATGAGTAGCTCACTAAATGCACAGGAACAAAACTACAGTATAACAGAACGGGAGACATTAGCAGTTCTAACAGCCCTCGAATATTGGCGCTGTTATTTAGATAACGGGTTAAAGTTCGTGGTGTATACTGACCATTCTGCACTGAAATGGTTCCTAAACTTGAGCAACCCGACTGGTAGATTAGCTCGGTGGTCGGTTCGTCTGTCAGCCTTTAACTTCGAAATAAAGCATCGGCGTGGCGCAGATAATATTATAGCCGATGCATTATCACGATCCTTACCTGTAAATATAATTAACGCGAATAATAATAACGTGAATGACCCTAATGTTGACACTGATCAATGGTATTCAGCCACCTACAATGGTTGTTTATCTTCGCCTAATGACTATCCAGACTATTCTATTAAAAATAATAAATTTTATCGTTTGATTAAATCTAGGTGTATGCTACGTAAGGAGTTCGAATGGAAAGAAGTACTACCTTCTTCTGATCGAAATAATGCCATATTAGAGAACCATGCCGAACCCACTTCGGGGCATTTCGGTATATTTAAAACTTACAAGCGCTTAGCACTGCGTTACTATTGGCCCAAAATGCGCGATGACGTAGTTAAGTTCATAAATTCTTGCGACACTTGTATCGCGCACAAACATCAGAACCATGCACCATTGGGAACCATGGGACGACCCAAAGTGTGTTCACGACCCTTCCAAACCATTAGTGTAGATTTGGTGGGGCCACTACCCGTCACAAGAAAACAAAACGCATACATCTTTGTAGTAACTTGCTGTGTTAGTAAATACTGTCTACTTTTTCCTATCAGGCGCGCAACTGCTGAACTAATAACGAATATTTTGGAAGAAAAAATATTTTTAGTTCATGGTATACCATCTACAATTATATTGGACAATGGTAAACAGTTTGACAGTGCTACTTTAAAAGCTATGTTGCGCAAGTACAAAATCCCTAATCTTCATTATACTCCTAAATATTCCCCACATGTCAATACGGTCGAACGCTATAATAAAACCATTGGTTCTACCTTAGCGGCGTTTGTAGGAAATGACCAGAGATTATGGGACACTCTCCTACCTAGGGTGCAGTTTGCATTAAATACTGCAGTTAATGAAGTCACGGGCTATACACCTAGTTTTTTAGTCTATGGACGTGAATTAGTTCCATGCGGCTCACACTATGTCGACACGGACGCTGATGATATAGTATACATACCTAGGGACGATTACGCAGAAAACATAGGTCACTTATCAGACATATTTGACAAACTTCAGGCACTCCTCATTCAAGCTCATGCTAGGAATTCCCAAACGTATAATTTACGCCGTAAACCAGCCGAGTTTAATGTAGGAGACACTGTGTGGAAAAGGACTTTTTATCAGAGCGACAAGGATAAGTCCTTTTGTAAGAAACTAGCCCCTAAATTCGTGAAGTGCACAGTGATTAATAAAAAGTCGCCTCTCGTTTACGAGTTGTCGGACGCGTCTGGAAATTCTATTGGGTTTTGGCACATTAAGGATCTAAAACTTATACACTATGGTGCCTAACTATTTGTTACAAACCGTAGAAGACTTTCCCTTCTTTCTTTCTATATGCCGTCTTAGCTTGGACAGTAGCGGACTCGTAGACCTAACGCAGCTAGTGGGATTTTTCCTGTTAGTCACGCAAAATCCTCTCCTAAGGCGGGCGGTATTGTAACGTATGTCCGGTACTTACCGCGTTTGCGTCACAGTACCGCCCATACGCTCGGCCAATCAGAGAAAGCCATCGTCCGCGCTCGCAAAGCCTGACCAAATATGGTCATAAACGGACTCTCACCCTGATGGAGGGCCCGGTATATAAAGGGGCCGACAGAGAGGCCGGCACCGCTACTCTAACGTCGCTTCTACTACCTACCTACTATAACTAAGCGTACCTACTGACCCTACGTCGTATCTACGTGTATCCTGGTCCCAGCTACGGGTTCCAGGTTCACGTTAAGACTTCGGCTACGCTCCTAGACCGCTACACTTCCCTGCATCGCCTTCGGCTTCACCTCTGGCGAAGAGTCTGGCCTGCCCTGCTCATCGTACACACACCGCCGGCGTCTGCCAGCTGAGCCAACGCCTGCGAGGATCTGCCCGCTACGCGCAACCCTACGAGCAACCTGCCCTGCACACTACCGGAGGAAACAGCGTGGGAGACTGCAGCCTTAGTGTTCAGGCCAGTGTCGTATTGTTGGTCGGTCATACTCGGCATAGGAAGTGAGACAATACTAGGCAATAAACGCATAGAACCTTTTCTGCGTTTTAATACCAGAACCCGTTACAAAACAAACAACGTAAACAATGCCTTCCGTTTTGGTTTACTAATGTTTGCCATAATTTAAAATGCCATAATTTCATATGCCATACTGGTATTTGCCATAATTTCTTTAGAAATAACGCTTCAGTTGTCATAATCGTGAAATGACATAAAATGACTTTCACTAATTCCATTAGTCATAATCGATCAAGTGTAATAATAATTTAAATCCATAAATGTATTTGCTATAATTTTCGTTTTCAATAATCTAAGAAGAAAATAGAGATTAAACTGAAGTTGAACAACTTCAGTTTATTAAACTAGTGTGAAGAATGTGGACTAAGTTGACGGAGCCCTGCTTCGCAGGGCTTCTATTTTTGGCTTAAGGGTCAAAAGAGAACCCTAACCTAACCTATCCGAGTCGGATTGCACTAAGTCGGGGTGTTAACGATAATTAATTTCAACCTAACAATATTGTGTATTATTTTCATAATTATATAAAATTTTGATTATGTGAAGAGTCGATTATGAGATGTGTTACTTATGGAAACTAATTATTATGATATATGTTGTTATAGAAAGTCATTTTATGGCAAATAAAAGTTATTACTGTTGAGTGGTTAAGGCAAACGTTATTAGTATAAATGATAATAGTTGCACTATTGTAATGTAAATAATAAACGATCGGGGATGATTTCTGCAAACAATATTAGTGCAAATGAATTAATGGAATACCTTCCGTTTTACCTAATGCAATAAACCAGCTGTTACAACAAACTCATAAATAAAATGGGTATACCTACCTACCTAAAATTATGGCACGTGTAAAGTTGACGTTCGGCTTTTGTCAAAGGTTTAGGTAAAGACGCGGCCGCCGGCGGCGCCGGCCGATGCACTCAACGACCTTTTTATGAACTTTAGGTAGATACCTAGTTATTACGATTTATGAGTCTTCAGTGTTGCCTTGGGTAATCTGATATGATATTATTTAAAGTTAATTAAATTTACCAGGGCAAATTTTATCTTGAATTCTTTTGAATTTATGACAAATACCTCATCATTTTACTCTACCCTACAACCCATTCATTGATCGGACGGGGGGTTATGAAACACCTTGTGTACAGATGATTAGTTTAGCGTCACAGATATTCAAGATTACGACTGATTGAGGCCACCTTGATGCCAAATTCTTACCCTAAAAATCTATTGGGGATGGAATCCGAATGAGCGAAGAGGTAAACACTACTCACCAGTTTGTTTTTATAACTCACTCCTGTATCCCCGAGAGGCAAAGATGAACCCATATTCACCATGTTTTAAGGTTCCACGGAATACGGGGAGAACCTATTACTGTTACCGGCCACACTTCCAGACTCCGTGCTTCTACTGAGAATTCGGTAAACTCAGTAACACTTTTGCCCGACCCAGGAATCGAACCCGGTACCTACCACCCGCTACAGACGCATACGCTATCCACTGGACCACGGAGGAAGCCCACCATTGTACAGACACAAATACTACAGTATGGTAACAATTGCGATGACTGTCAAAACCAACTAATAGCAATTTGTAAATTACAAAACAAAAGTCGGCATAGGCGCAGAAAGCACGCTTATTAAATACTTTGAAAATTAATATATCGTTATATCACAGTAATCAATCGGTCACCGTATTAACTCGTACACGATTTGACACACGGTTAATTGCACCTGTCTATTCCACGAGTTTTCATCGATAATTACCCCACGAGATACCGGATACGCCATTAGTACAAATTATATCATTTGCGTAATATGAAAATGGATTTATAATAAGTGAGCCTTGTCACTTAGAAGATATAAACGGTATGCACAGAGAAATAATTGTACAGAAATACGATTGAACTATCCGTTTTAGGTATAAACACGCTCAAGGGATAACGACAGCTGACGATTGCTACAACGATTGCTGATTATTACAAAAAAATATTCCCAATATATGTTCGCCTATTACTGTGAACCAAACGACGCATTGATTTTTTATGAAATACTATTCAAAGTCCAATAAAACGTAACGTACATCACAAGGAACGGTTTACGAACAGCAATAAAATAAGATTTACGAATAAGGAAATCGTAGTATTACTTACATGTTAAATAAATTTATATATGTATGCCTTTGTATAACGCATATTGATATATATTACACTGCGAGCCAATTTAGAGCACATCCAATTAAAACAACTTGCTGCACACAAACATCGCAGCAAATATCACAACTCTAACCAATCAGAATTCCATGAAATAAGCGAATTAGCGAAGTATCTAGACAAAAGCCGAAATACTCCTAGACTCACTCATGTAACACATAATAGAGGACTGATTTACGTCAAAATATGGCAGGTCGAGTGGTATGACTCACTTGAGTGTGGCCATCTCACGCCACAACAGCCCCGAGCTTCGCGTTCACAAAATAAATATATAGCGATACGAATGCTTCACGAAACAAGAGCTCCTATGTGCAGACACAAATTCGCATCAAATAAAACAACATCACAAGTCTCCAACAGTGACAAATCCTTGCACGAATTACTACCAATTTCAGTTACCGGCGATTACTGTTCAAACAGTTACCTTAATTCTATTTGAGATATAACTCTACCAAGGAATTTTCGAATACAAACGAACCTTATTGTCTTCGAAGGTAATGGCGAAAGTAATCGTATTGCGGATACGTATATCTACGTTATCGTCAGAGTTTAAAGACAATCCTGTTAACTTCAACCATTCAGCTAACCGTGGAAATGTAATAAGGGAAGGGGTGGTTGAACTTTGTAAAACATTGCAAACAACGTCCACTTGGAAAATGGCCACCCATTTCTATTAGAGAAATAGGGTTGGTACAGTGCTTGTCGATACAAATAAGGTAATAAACAAGAGGAGTGGATATTATTGAGGACGCAGAGGGCATCCATCACGGTAGGCGAGCGGCATGCAGCGTGCAGCCGTCGACGTGCATAGTTTAATTGATAACACTCTCCCAGCCGCGCCGCCGCCGCGCCACTACCGCGCCGCGCCGCGTCTGCTCTCTAAACTTCAAAAGCCGCTACCGACACCTGGGTTTTGTTTCGTTAATTTAATGCGCCGCCAGCCTGTTACATAACATAGTTGGAGTTGAAAGATGATATTACACTCATAATTACTGAAAGTAAGCTTGGCGAGTTTATCAAAACATCTGAGGATTGAAAATACGAAACATTGCGTGTTTTAATACTATAATTGCAATTGTATATTTTGAACATAGGACTCTAGACTAAAATAAGCAATTCATTTAAACAGTAAGAGTGGTGTTGAGCTCAAATCTTGGCAAATTAGACGTATCGTAGACGCGGTACATAACACTGACAGTGTGATTTAGACAGAAAACGGGTGATACGCGACGTGAATTCAAATTGACACCATCTCGATACAAATACCGCGAGGGTTAAATAGAACAATATACCCATATTTCAGAGCGGTTTTCCACTTTAATATTAGGATGACGTAACAACTACGTGGTTATGTAAGCTGAGTATGTAGTAATATGTATTTATGGTGATTTTACCGAGCACCGGCACCGGTGAGAATTGAGGTGACACTTCAGTAACACGTAACCAGGCTTCGATAGAACGCTCGTATTTTTAGTTCCTTTTACCCACTCAACTCCCTTTTGCGTCCTTTTCTTGACGGCTGCATTAAATTGTCCGTGCTTTAATTAATTTTGACAATTTGTGTAATGTAGACGAAGAAGTTGTCTGTTGGATGGTTTTGTACGGTTTCGTCACATAGCACAGATTTGTATTTTTGTGTTGGATTCACGAGTCCACCAAGTAAACTGTACCACTACACTAAATACATAGACTCAGGCCTGTTTCCCGGAGGGGTAGGCAGAGATTACTGAACGCCATTTGCAGTGATCCTGACATACCTCTCTTGCTTCTTTCAGTCCCATCAAGTTTCTCACGCATGCTCTTCTGTTTAGGGCATTTCAGCAGGCCAATTCTCGTATTTTATGTGACATTGAAACTATATTTTGAATTACCTTAGAAGCGGTATTCTGCTAACCAAATGTCATTATCGTATAATTTGAAATAAACAGTTCGTCGTTGACACATATTTTGATTGACACTTGTTTCAATTTAAGATTTCGTTACTTCATTCAAATATCAGATAATTTAGAAGAATACGATTTTTGTGACGTAAGTTGACACTGACATTATATCGAAACTGTATTTTGAACAAATTTATTTAGGAGAATTGGGCCTCTGACCTGTCTTTTTTTTAAGATGTCTCCAATCTGGTCAGAGAACGTGCGCCTAGGTCTTCCCCTTCGTCCTGACCCATTCACACTTGATATTCGATTTAATGTAATACTCTACATGTAAGCACTATATTACAAAGTGAGAAAACAGGTTAATATTGAGTAATTTTCAAGATATATTAGTGCAAATTCACTACACGAATCGTTCCGCATTGACACCATATTATAATTTATTGGAAAGGCATTCAAAAGATCATGGACTAAACGTATAATCTATAGGTATACATAAATAAAATTGGAGTGTCTGTTTGTATTTCTTTTTACTATAGGGTCACGCCTGTATCCCCGAAGGGGTAGGCAGAGGTGTAATATTACACCCACATTTCGCCATGAATTTTTATGTTCCACGTAATAGGGGGCGAACCTTTTGCCGTTACCGGGCACATCACCAGTACTGCTACTGAGAATTCGGAAAAACCCAGTAACACTTTTACCTGACCCGGAAATCGAACCTGGGACCTCCGATCAGCAGTCCCTTACGCTATCCACTGGACCATGGAGGCAGTCACCTGTGTTTACCTTCTGCAGTGTACCTATCTTTGGTTTAAAGGCGAAGATTTATACATAACTACAATGTTATCATAATTTTGAAGCTGGAAAATTACTTTTAACATAATACAAACATAGTTCAATAAAATTCTATTAACGTAAATCAATAACAACAACGCTTCCCAGACGAATATTTTTGGAAATTGAAACCAATTCTAGGCTTGAGTTTCCAATAAAGTTTGTCGTGTTAGTACCGCGTGAATCAGCTAGTAATTAAATAAATACACTTGTCTCACAGAACTTCAGCAGACAAAATTTTAGAATGATCCTGTCAGAACATTGCCTTCATAGTAATGTACGTACATATTCTAAATAACAACACAACAAAATTAAAAGTTTTGCCGCCAACAAGTACTTTGACGTAGTTACTGCGTGTAATAGAAGGGTTATTATGTATATATGTATAGATACAAGGTATATGGCCTATATATAGTATTTTAGTCATATTTGTCAATGGTTTGAAAAATAAAATAGACAACTATCAATTCTTACTTTCATTTATTCAGTTTGTCACAAGAATATATCTTAGATAAAGATACATTTACATTTACCGCCACTCTTGGCCATTCTTTTAATAGTAATTGTTTATAAAATCAGTACAAACTATATCATATTTATAATATTGGGTAGCAAAGTTGTGGGTAGTTCAATATATCAAATATAACATTAATACAATGGATTAGCAACAATATAATTCATTTAGTAATATTGGCCACAGGTATATCTTTCATATTACTCTAGGTACATTTACTATGTATATATATTCAATATTTACCACTTTAATATTCACCATAGGTACATATATAATTGATATGGCTTGTTTCACAGCATATGAATCGATTCTATTGTATGATATTCCAAGTTCTAAACTTATAACATCTCACAACTGACAAAACCACCCACAATATCAATTATACAATAGCGACGCTATATTACATTGCTTCTGCATTATTTCTATTGAAAATACTCTAAATAACACCATAGAAGCAATATAGAATCGTGAAACACAATAATATAATAGTCAGAATTATATCGTACCTTAGCCGTTGCCGGAGCGAAACTGAACATTGAGCAGAGTCTGTTCATATTTTATACTCTATTTACCCGTTTGTCAGTGTCAACTGTCAAACGTCAAACCAATTTGTCTATTTAGAATTGGCAACACTATAAATTCAAAACATACAATCCATTTATGTTCATTTACCATATGTTTAGGCTATACATAGTTAATGATACAATATATATGGTTATATCTTGTTAGAGACATATGTGAATAATTCTAAAATCGGTCTTATTGTAACTTAACCTAAAACTCGACGTAGAAATAACAATGATATAAATTCTAGCCAGATTTATAACAGTTTGATATCCGAGCTTTTGCTGGGATGATAAATAGGTATTTACAAACGGGACACACATACTTTAGACGTACTTACTTTGATATAATTTTGAATATCTTTACAATATATATCAACAAATCTATCACGTGCATTGTCAGACAGTGTTCAGTTTTCGCGGTAAGTGGATGTTAAGAGCATGCCCGAATTCGGCACAATTGTTTAAAAGTGTCGTTCTGAAATTATGAAAGTCACGTGCGAATGGGACCATACTTTATTTTGGGTTCAGTGAATGTCCTAAGAATCTGGAATCAAGCGTAATAATCATACCATCGCCTACAAAAAGAAGTATAAGATGGTCGAGTATTACTGTTATTGAATATACTTATTATTGTAGATGTCAGCGATACGCCAGGGTTATGGTGTCCAGACTCCGTAATAAAAACACTCACGTAATATTACTTGGTTTATTATCAGTTGATTTTTAGCACAGAATTGAAATAAAATGTGACCTACAGTCCTTTTTATAAACTAACCGTCATTTACACTTAATGTTTAACAACTGCCACTTCCTTTTCAACATATAATTGAAATTACTGTACAATTAATTATCAAAAATCAACATTAATATTGTTATGAATTTTGCACAACACCATATGATTTATTTTATACGAATAACAAATCTATTTTAATAATCAAACGCTGCTTTACAACATTCGCAACAGATGGCGCTATCAACAGGATGTAAATATAAGCGCATGTCATATATTACCGTTAACACTAAAATAAGTATCAGAATAATGTTATTTAATACTAATTGATTTTACTTTGAAAGTTTCTGGAGTTATCTTAATATTTAAGCGATAAATTAAATACCCAATATTTATAAAACTGAAGCAGTCGATACAGTGTCTAATATTCTAAAGTAGTGAAGTTCTCAGTTCTGTGTTCACAAATAGTTATTTAAATATCAATCTTAAATATTATTAACATTTTCGTAACAATATATTCATTATATATTAATTTGCGCCCATATAACCCTCCTTACATAGTTAAGCTTTATTTAGTACTCATTAATAATTTTATATACGAATAAAGAAAATATCGCCAATTGACGTGTTTCTCCTTGCAAGTTTAAAGAGGCAGAAAACTACAAAGTTAATTAATGTTTCAATTAATGATTATATGATGTAATAATGTTCATGGCAACGTAGAGGAACGATAAAAGAAAGGGAGGCCAAAGAAAAGATAGATGGGCTGATTGAGGATGGATGTGAAAGAAAATGGGGTCAATGATCGGATCTTGGCGGCAGAGAAATACATATAATACAAGCGAAGGACATACTGGGCCCATTCCAAATAAATTGAGACCAATGCAAGAGAATGATATATAAATTAGTTAGTTAATGATTATGAAAGAATAATCTACAAATTTATGATCTACCTGTTTTCGATTTTCACTTGAATACTCCTCAATCCGTCAGTTTTGCTTCACGTATAATATAAGTCACAGATGTTTACCAGCCACCGCATTACCACTCACATATAATGTTAATTGGAACCTTTAATTTCCGATGAAGCGTATCAATGTGTCATCAGCCACATATACATGAACTTTACTGCTGACACGCGAAACAAAAGTTACCAACCTTATTTATACGCTTAATGATAATAATCTTAATATATAAAATCCTTGCGTTACTTACTGACTGACAGACATGCTACTGCCGAAACTATTGGGCGCAGGAAGCTGAAATTTGGCATGTATGTTCCTTGGGGACCGTAGGGGTGCACTAAGATTTCCCGAAATTCCCACGACATCGGCCAAAATGGGTAAATTAAAATAAATGCAGGTGTAGCTGCTGGCGTCCTCTAGTTTAAATATATGACGACGAGTTGCTTGATTTTGGCCGGTATCAATACTTCACGGTTTGTTATACGTTCACACCAAATCAAATTAACAAAACTGACTATAATTATTTTGGATTGCTGAACACGAAACGAGTGACATTTTCTAGGAACTTGTTGCCCGCCCAAAGTCTCCAAGAGAAGTGATAGTTGTGTTGCTCCGTTGAACGTCAACCGTCACCCGCCTCTTCAACTGTAGCGAACGTCACACTAGACTCTGTCGAAGCGCGCCATCTTCACACTTCCGTTTCGTAGTCAGTTGACGTCCCGTACTCATGACCATTCCGATATATATAAAATTGTCCGTGTGGTGACGGATTAAGAATACGAATTGTCACCAACTCATATCATCCCGTGGGTGTTGTAAGAGCCGACAGAGGGAGCATATTATGCATAGAACAGCACTGTAAGAGAAGGAAAACTTGATACAAATCCTATACCAAGCCGTTTGGCCAGCGTGGTATAGTAGGCCAATTCCTCCTTTCAAAGGAGAGGCCTAGTCCAGCAGTGGACTGTTAAAGGCTGATGATGATAATAAATAATTCGAGCACCATCATTTCAGATGTTATCATTTATACCAATTGCTGCCGCTTTCAATACACGCAGTGATCGAAAATATGTGAACGTTCAAACCAATAAATTAAACAAAGCGAAGCCTATTCAAACCCTGAATACATTTATAAAACGATCGAATACCACACGCCGCGCCCTCTAACGTTCTACTTCACGTACAACACAAGTATACCATTGAGAATGTCTTGTTAGAATACATAGCTCAAAATAAAAATTCGATGCCCGCCAATCACGTATAGACCATGAGAATAATACAAGCATTCTCGTGGCCACAGGGTGGCGGGGCTGGCGGGAAGGGACGGGGTGTTGCTGCAAAATACGAGAACGTCAGTGGAATTGTGTCTAGACGTTCAGTTTCATGTATGCGGGAATTTTGCTTAAATTTTAATCCATATCGAGTTTCACCGAACGTTACCGACAGCTGCGGAAATTTCCCCTGTTTTTTATTTATTGTCACCAAAACAATGAGACGCGCCTAAGTTTCGTGTCTACGACTATACTACACCCAGTCACCGACCTTATGCATATCCTCACAATCACTGCGAGAAATTTTATTATTCATATGACTACGCATTATTTTAAGGCATAAGTATCTAACCTTTCAGCGTGATATTTCTATACTGTTTTTGTTTACAAACGTAAAAGCCTCTAATGGCACCCTCAAAATTAAGGAAACACTTGGTCCAAACCTGTATTTAATGATAAAAAATAATAAACTTATTTAAAATAATAACCCTTGCTTCCATTTAGCGTAGACTCCTTTAGGGTTAAACCGAGCGAGGAAGCAAAATGTTTATAAATAGGTACTCCGCTGAAATAACAAAAATGAAAATTTTACAATAGGCAACTAACCAGATAATGTACCATCAGCATTTAAGCGATCGGATGTCCAGTAGCGGAGGTAAATAATTGAACCCTTCCGGCCATGTTCCAGTTTTAGGAAACAGTTTTAAAAACATGCTAGGTGTGTTAGGCAGATTCGTCCAGTGCACTAAGAGCCTCTTATAAGCCGATACGTTCTTAAGCCAATCGGGCTAAGGCACCGTCCACTACTACTGGTCGTATCCAAGAGGAGGGAGATTTCACATAGATACTTTATAGAATTATTTAGAATAGCGGCGGTCGTGGCAAATTTAGACAACTGATAGAGCCCTAACTTTGTCTTTATAGTAGCTAGTAGCTCACAATAATGGTGAATTTATATTGGTTGGCTCTTGCGATAAGAACTCAATATAAAGTGTTTTTTTACTCGAATGTTGAATAAGTACAAAAAGGAAAGTTTACCCATATGGAGGCACTTTATCCAATCGTTCCAATCTTTCAATTACGTAGGCAACAACTATGGTTGGAAAATACATTTCCGCGGGTCTATCCTCTTTTGTGATATGCAAGGAAAACAAGTGGCACGTTGTTTGATTCTTTTATTGCTGTTTTCTGTTTGAATCTATCCTCTTTAACGAGCGATTCTAATTCAGTATTTCACTTCGAAGTTTTGTGACTTTTGTGATTTGCCGTCCCTTTTGTTCTCATATGCTGATCATCATCATCATCATCATCGTTGTAGCGTCCTGGTTCCAATCAAGATTTTCTTTATGCTACTCGTGGTCGAGCCTCTAGTCAAACCAGATTGGATAGAAGATTTAGCTTTTCCACACAGCTTCTATTGTTTCTCTATGTGGAAATTAACAATACAGATAATATTAAAATACTATGTAACGGAAGGCTTATGAAACTTATTATTCGTGTAAAAAATTCGCGCCGTGGATTCGAACCTGATACCCTCTGCATGGCAGTCTGTTGGTATCTCCACTGGGCTAAAGATTAAATAACTGCATTTTAATAATTATATTTTAATAATCGATACGGATCAATAGCACTCACGTCTATTCCTGTGTCACCATTGTCTATGGTAACAATCAAATAATAAAGTAGGTACCTAGTTCGTAATCAATTGGAATGCTTTTTATCATCATAAAATACTCCAGCTTTAACGAGACAAAGTGAAAATATTAAAAATCGTAGAAATAAAAACAATTTGTTTTGTTCATAAATGAAGTTTAAGGTCGCCACAACAAGCCCAGACCGAATTCTGCCATTGTTCTTTGATTAACATGATTTACACTGTTAATGTTTGTAATGAGAAAACATTGAGTAATCTTTTAAGTATTATATACAGAACTACTGGAAAATAAGTGTAGATTTCACATTGAGTTATAGTTTATCGGAAAGTGATAAATATTGCAGTGAAAAAGTAACGAAACTTTTGTAATGCACTTATTACGCTCCCAAAGAATGGCGGCCGTTATTTTTCGTCGCGTAAACAAAAACGTTTTATGGTGAAATTATTATTCTAAAGTAAATTGAGTTGAGTTATCTTTGCACATTGTATATTGTTTTAACGTAATAAAGTGCTCGTTTGGTAATTATGTGTGGATATTCGATAAATTGTGATAAAGTTTACAATTTATACCAATGAAATTTCTCAAAATCAAAATATATTACATCGCTGCGAGAACAGGTTAGTTTTATTTACATATTGAAATATATAACTAGTTAGATAAACTCGTAACGAAGCCAGGAAGGTACTAGGTACTAGGTAATTCATGCCATATTATTATATTTTAGTAGACGAATTTTTCGTTTTTCTGCAAGTCTACGTAAAAATTATAAAGTGTTTGAAATGACGTTACATTTCGTGCGTTGGGCAAAGCGAGCCTTGCGCAGGGTAGGGGTTAACATTATATCAATAAGCTAATAATTTTTGAAGCAAAACAACGTTTAAATCAAATAAAAACGTCACAGCATCATTTTAATGTTATATCGATTTCACATAAAATGGATTTAAAATGTGCAGCTCTGCTTTTGTCTTTGGCTGTGACAGTTAGATGCTACAGAATACTTCTGCGTTTTGATGTCAATCTGACATAATTTCATTTGATAATTCAAACGTACCTACATTGTTCATTCTTAACTAAAAACTAAAACACCGATATCTGGTTTTTCCGGGTTTCACGAGTGAAAATAGAATCATTTATAGACTCTGTTACTTACGCCGAATTTTTTGAATTTTTTTTTATTGCTGTGCGCTTCAATTTAATTACAGACATTTCGATGTATGGAGATCTGCCATTGTCCTTTCCAATTAAACTAATCACTAACAAATAACAAAGATTTCAATAAAATCTCACAAATATTAGTTGAACTGCCATTTTATCATTGCAATTGCAAAACAGGATTTATCAATACAAAACGGCCGATTCATATATTTGAGTGTGTTACATTGATCCGTAGTATCTGCCTACCCCTCCGGGAAACAGGCGTGAGTCTATGTATGTATGTATGTTACATTGAAATCAATGAATAAAACAACATTCAGTATGTAAAAAATATAAATAAATAAAACCGTCGAAAATTTAGTGGCGGGAGCCGTTTGATTATCGCAGCTCGTGAAGACAAAACTCGTAACTTAATAAAGATGAACGCAAAATATAGTAATGAATGTCGGTTCAATGACCTCGACGATGTACTGTAATCATGGACATATGTAAGTGTAGGCACAGTCACGACTACAGGATTTTGTTTGGGGTTGAATCTGGTGTCCGTGGAGGGGTTCGCCTCCCGCTACATTCTATTCTATATTCTATATTCTACCACATTCACACAGCACCATCTAGTCCCAAACTAAGCAGAGCTTGTACTATGGGTACTAGATAATGGATAAACATACATATATACGTTTTTTTTTGTAAATACATACATATTATACATAGAAACACCCAGACCAAGACAAACATCCATGTTCATGCACACAAATGTTTGACTTGAGCGGGAATCGAACCCGCGACCATCGGCGTAGCAGTCGCTTACACTCCCGCTGCGCCAACCATTCGTCAACTACATGAACTTAAGATCTAGCTAGGATTGCGAGAAGCGATTGGATGCGGGATTGGATCGAGAAAACATTAAAAAGTCTAATCTTTGGAAGACAACAGGCGCTTTGAGAGGGAGTTGAGCCCCATAGCAGGCCTCCTTCACTCGGTCGTACCTACAGCGATAAGTGCCTAAACTTTCGCGCGGCTTCCAAGCCCGCGTCCGATGCGACGCGCAAGGGTTGTCGACTTGAAAATTTGATTTTAGTTATTTTACGAGAGCAACTTGAAAATTAGATTTTTTGTCTGTTGAGATATCCCAACGATTATGGTGTCAAATTAAAAATCTAGTTCAAAAACCATTTTATCTGTTTGAATCATGTAAATCGGTCCACGCGTTTAGGAAATAACTAAGAATTAGTATAGTGAAAATGTAAACGACCAGATT